>PVLA01009453.1:0-74873 GCA_004027455.1 Hydrochoerus hydrochaeris | reverse complement strand
CCCCCCCCCCCCCGGCTCTGCAGGGCTCCCAGAGACCAGGACGGACGCAGCCATGTCAGAGCTGGTGCCCGAGCCCAGGCCTAAGCCGGCAGTGCCCATGAAGCCCGTCAGCATCAACTCCAACCTGCTGGGCTACATTGGCATCGACACCATCATCGAGCAGATGCGAAAGAAGACCATGAAGACCGGTTTCGACTTCAACATCATGGTCGTGGGTATGGAGGGCTGTGGGGTCACGGCGGGGGGCCGGCAGTGCCGAGGATCCCAGTCCTTTCCCCAGGATGGCCTCAGCCACGGCTTCTCTAGGATGAGCTCTTTTAGGAGGATTTGCCATGCTGATCACAAAGGCCTGACCCTCTGCTGTCCTCAGGGGTAGCTGACCCAGGAGTTGGGGACTTTGAGTGGGTGGCCAGTCTGGCTCTGCCTCCAGCTGGGTGTAGACGGGCAGCTTCTTCACCACTCTGATCTCGCTTTCAGGTTTGTGGCAAGGGAGAATCAGCAGTGTCCTTCTCTACCTCCAAGAGTGGGGGGAAGGATCAGGTGAAAGGCAGCTTTATGTCCCATCCTTCATGATACTTTAAAGCTGACACCAGGTGCGGTGGGACATTGTAATCCCAGTGCTCTGGGAGGCTGAGGCAGGAGGATTGCAAGCTTAAGCTCAGCCTGGGCAATGTAGCAATTTAACAAGAGCCTGTCTCAAAATGAAAAATAAAAAAAGGGCTGGGAGGGAGGTCAGTGCCAAGGCCCTGGGTTCAATCCCCAGGACTGAGGGTGGAGGGTGGAAGGAAGCTTCGAGAGAATCATCAGGGATTTGGTCATTTAGAGCCATCACTGGGGGCTGGGGATTTAGCTCAGCGGCATAAGCGCCTGCCTGGCAACCACGAGGTCATGAGTTTGATCCCCGGTGCTAAAAAAAAAAAAAAAAAAAAAAAGCCATCACTGGCTCACAGAATGTAACAGGGATCTTTGGCAGGTCTCAGTGCACAGGGAGCTGGGCACGCTCTTTCTTTCCTCTTCCTCCAACTGAAGAGTCATCGCATCTGTCCCTTTTCCCTTCTAAATGCCTCCAAGTCCGCTCACTTCTCTTCACACCTGCTGCCACCACCCTAGGCTGCTAGACTTCTCCCCAGTGGCCACAGCCACCTGCCTCAGTGCTGCTCCAAGGCCGACCTACCTGCAGCAGGGTGAGAAGCTTGGGCCAGAGCGTGAGTCATCCGGCACCTCTTGCCATGAGAAAAGCCAGCTGGGCCAAGCAGGGCGCTCAGTGGCACCCGGGGTTTATTTACTTCCTGGTACAAAACTCAGCACAGCCAGGTGTGGTGGTGCACATGTGTAATCCCAGCACTCGGGAGGCTGAGGCAGGATGATTGCTGTCAGTTTGAGGCCAGCCTGGGCTACATAGCAAGACCCTGTCTCCAAAACAAAACAAAACAACTCCTACCACGAGAACGAGTAGGAAATCGTGGACCCTGGCAGCTGGGCCACAAGAAACACCTGGAGTGGCACTGGCCCTCCTGCTTCTCAGTCCCCTGGAATCAGTTAGCCAGCAGGTGCCTGAGTAATCTTCCCAACCTGCAGAACCCCTCCCGTCTCCCTTCCCGCTTGAAACCCTTTGGTAACTCCTTTAACCTCAGGGTGGGTTGAGACCCCTCTCCTGGTGCCACCTCTCAGCTCCTCCCTTCCTGCTGCACGTCCAGCGCTCTCCCCCTCCTGCACACAGACAGTTCTGACTCCCCACACTCCTACCCGGGTCTAGAACTCCCTGCTTCTCAGGGTTCCCGGGAAGTCATCTTTCTGCTTTCAGCCTAGTTGCTGCTGCTCCCTAGAAGTCTTCCCTCAACCAGGAGAGACTGGGTTGCATTTCCTTTGCAACGCTGATGTAACCAACCCCTGCGGTTAGTGCTTCCACGGTTTATTATAACATCGAGGCTGCTTATGTGTTTTGGCCTCCTTTACTCCAGACGGCCCTTTGACAGTGTGATGGGTCTGAGCCCAGACCTACACGGGAACATCAGCACCCCTGCCCTTCCCACTGGGCCCCCACCCCCAGGACAGCACATGGCACTGGAGAATACTGAGTGAACAATGCCCTTAGAGAGCATGCCGGACCACCAGGGGCAGGGGCAGGTTGAGTTCCCCTTGTGTAAGATGCTTGGGTCCACAGGTCTTCTGATTTTGGATTGTTTTAGTTTTTTCAACTATTTCCATAGATTTGACTGGTTGAAAAAAAAGCCCTAATCTGGCCAGGTGTGGTGGCACACGCCTGTAATCCCAGCACTTGGGAGGCTGAGGTAAGAGGACTGCTGTGAGTTCCAGACCAGCCTGAACTGCATAGTGAAACCCTATTTAAAAAAAAAAAAAGCCAGGCGTGGTGGCTCACGCCTGTAATCTCAGCACTTGGGAGGCTGAGGCAGGAGGATTGTTGCGAGTTTGAGACCAGCCTGGGCTACAGAGTGAGCTCAAGACCAGCCTGAACTGCATAGTGAGACCCTGTCTCAAAAAGACAAAAAAAAAAAAAAAGGGAAAAAAAATCCCTAATCTGAAATGCTTCAAAATTCAAAATGTTTTTGAGCATTATATCAGCACTTGAAAAATTTCCAAAGCTGGAGTATTTTGGATTTCTAGTTTTTAGATGAGAGGTGCTCAACCTGCACAAGCCGTGTAGGCCACTTCTCCCCCAGGAGTGCCCGTGGCAGACGTACTGGTCACTTGGGCACATGTCCAGCACTGAGCACAAATAGGTTTAGTTGCAAACTGGTCAGCTGGACCTGGCAGTGCACCTTGTCCTCCGTCCCTGGTGCCACCCCTTCATCTTCCCGTCATGGAGAGACTGAGGCCTTGAGGGGCATGCTGGAGGCACGCAGGGCAGACCCCACAGTGGGGTCCCAAGCCCTAGGCTCTTGGCTCCCAGCCTGATCTTTCTGCTGGGCTTCGAGGGTGCGCTAGAGGAGCACTGCATGGGCCTCGCAGTCCTGCGATTCCTCCGGAAGCCCAGCTAGACAGCAGGTTTGAGCCATGGGTCCGCGGAGGGATGTTCCCTGCACACATCCGGGCACCTCAGCTCTGGGCACCTCAGCTGCGGCCTCCTCTTGGAAGTTCATGCTCCCACCAGGCTGCTCAGGTGACACAGATAGCACAGGGAGCCAAAGTGAAGGAGGCAGAGCAGATGCTGCGGGCCCGTCCGCCTGGCTTCCCTCTTGCCCCACGGTGCCCCGGCTGGCCTGTGCTGAACAGGACACTGGAGCATAATTCCAGAAAGTGCTCTGCTAGAATGAAGAGCAGGTATGAGGTTCCCATCCCTGGTCTCGTATTTACCTGTTATGTTGCCCTGCACACATTTTATGTTACAAGAGGATTAAACGCTCTGGGGCCTTCTCAGCTGGAGCTAAAGATAGCTCTGCCATGGGACTCACAGGGCTGGTGTAGAGATGAATTTTGTGAACAGATGGGAAAGTGCATAGGCACTATGCGGCAGTGTCAAATGCACAGTGATTTTGTTCCTTCTTTTAGTGTTGTGAAAAATGGGCAGCATAAGCAAAAAGCCAAGCCAGAATAAAAATGCTACCTTAGGTAAAGACAGAGGTGGGTCCCTTTCCCAATGGTCCTGGGGCTCCAGGGAGAGAGAATGTAGAATCCCAGCTGCGCTCTCCCTGCCCAGTGAGCAGGAAGCCGGTCGCACTGCCTGCTCTGCTCAGCCCCTCTCCCCATCGTCGGAGGATCGCAGCCCTGGAATTCTGTAGGCTCTTGTGAGCGCCGTGAGGCTCAGAAGGTGGACAGGGGTCTTCTGCCTTGTCTCCCTCGCCCTCCCCGCTGCAGGCCAGAGTGGATTGGGTAAGTCAACACTGGTCAACACGCTCTTCAAATCCCAAGTGAGCCGGAAGGCCTCCAGCTGGAACCGGGAGGAGAAGATCCCCAAGACGGTGGAGATCAAAGCTATTGGGCATGGTGAGGACCAGCCAGGGGCCCCCATGGGCTTTGTGTAGAGATGGGGCCTGGGCAGAAATGGGGAAAGGAATGAGGTTTATTGGGGTTAGGGTTACCTTGAGACAGAGTAGAATTCAGCGTTCACTCCCATGCAGTGAACTCTTTAGACTGCTGGTCCCAGAAGAAGTGGGTAGAACAGAAAAAAAGTGGGGGTTGATCTGGGTGAAATGGCGTGGGAAGATTTAGAAGCAGAAGCAGAAGAAGGGAGGGTGTTCTGGGAGCCAGGAGCAGCACGAGCAAAAAGGTATCGAGGTGGGGAAGACCCCAAGCTCCTCTTCTCCAGTCACTGGTCCTGGAGAAGAGGAGAGGCTGGGTGTCCCCGGCCAGTGGGCTGCAGGCACCTGAAGTCCCCTGGAGGACTGACTGCCTGGACGCCTTTTCCGTTCCTCCCCTAGTGATTGAGGAAGGTGGCGTCAAAATGAAGCTGACTGTCATCGACACCCCGGGCTTTGGAGACCAGATCAACAATGAAAACTGGTATGTGTCTGCTCCTGAGATTTTCACCCTAAACACGCCGCCAAGAGGCAAACGGATTCATTCATGCTGAGAGCGGTCTGCGTCCTCCATGCTCTGCAGGTCCCCAGGACCCAGGCCAAGGCTGGGGCCCCGGGAACCTGTAGCTTTGCTAACTGCCCTTGGAAATCAGTCCTGCGGGGTGGGGCAAGGGAGACTGGGCCGCAGGGGTCCTAGATCCGCCTGGTGAGGTAGGACACGGGGTGGGCACAAGGGGTTGCATCTTGATTGTACTTAAGATGAGCTTCGACATCATGTCCTGATGCGCCCCCACCCCTCAGCTGGGAGCCTATCGAGAAGTACATCAATGAACAGTACGAAAAGTTCTTGAAGGAGGAGGTGAACATCGCCAGGAAGAAGCGCATCCCCGATACGCGTGTCCACTGCTGCCTCTACTTCATCTCACCCACCGGACACTCGTATGTGCCAACCCCTCTCCTGCCACTGCGTGTGACCGTGGTTTGTGTCACCCGTCGCTTGTTCTGGATTGGATAATCAATACCTGTTCTCAGGGGGGAGGGCCAGGTGGACCGGAATATAGTCCTGGCCCATGGCCTTGGGATGCCCTGGATGTCCCACGAGGACACCTGACTTTCTTTCCAGCAGGGGAAACTGGCCTTGATCAGCCCCTGTATTGCCCACTGGGTCCCAGCATAGCACAGGGTACCGGCAGAGAGGAACGCAGCTGGTGGTTTTGGGGGCTGTAGCTGGGCATGAGGGCCAGGGGCGTGGAGATGAAGGCTGACACAGCAGGAGGAGCTGGGAACTCGGTAGCGGGCGAGCCCCATGCTGCGAGGGGTGGGCACGGGCAGCCTTCCTGCAGTGGGGTGTGTCTCACGAGTCGCTGCTAAGGCCGGGTGCAGGCCTGAGCTCCGTTCTTAAGGCTGGTGTGAGCGAGGTAGGTGCTGGATGTTGGAGGCAGTGGGTACTCAGCAGGTGCCCAGTGGGTGAGGGGAACGTGGAAGGAGGACACGGCCAGGCTTGGGCACAGTTGTCTTTAGCCCTCCCTCGCCTTTGACTCGTGCTCAGAGGGAACCAGCAGACAACCGCACTTAGCAAGTCCCTGATTATTGCAAACTAGAGCGAGGTTGGGGCTCAGAGTCCCGGGCTGGGGCTAGGCCTTCAGACTAGTAGAGGGCCAAACCCGCCAGCTGGGTCATGCAGGACTAACTCAGGGCATTGGTAAGGGGCCTGTTAAGATGTACAGTCCTAGCTGGGCATGGTGGTCCATGGCTGTGATCCCAGTGATGGGAAGGCTGAGTTAGGAGGATTCTGTTTGGGCCCAGTCTGGGCAGTTTGGCAAGACTTTCTCTCAAAATAATAAAACCTTGGGGATTTAGTTCAACATTCCCTGGATTCAGTCCCCAGTGCTGTGAAAAACAAAACAGCCAAAACAAAACCAAAAGCAAAAAACAGTCTGACTGGCAGAATATGATGCCTCCAAGCAGCCGGAGCACAAGTGTAGACAGGGATGCCATCCAGAGATGTCCCCAGGACAAAGAGCCCATGGGTCAGAAAGGGTGGCACCAAGGGCTAAGGCCTGAGGGGACTTGACCAGAGGCAGGATTGGCATGGGCAGGAAGAAGAAAGGGCGAGGGGCTGTGTGGCGGAAGGCCCGGGCCTCTGCAGACGGTGCGGCAGTGGGCGCGCCAGCAGATGCGGCGGCCTCGTGGGCTCAGCCAGACCAGCCCTGTCCCCTCCCAAGGGTGCCCTGGGGAGGCAGCAGAGGCCCAAGGGGACACACGGGTGGCTCTGACAGCCCCGCCTTCTCTGGGCCCCAGCTTGCGACCCCTGGACCTCGAGTTCATGAAACACCTCAGCAAGGTGGTGAACATCATCCCGGTCATCGCCAAGGCTGACACGATGACCCTGGAGGAGAAGTCCGACTTCAAGCAGAGGGTGAGGAGCCCCTTCCACCCGTCCCCCAGTCCAGCGCGTCCCTCCCCTGCCGGCTCCGGGCTGTCTCCTCGCACTTGTCATTACCCCTGCTGCCCTCCCTCCCCGAGCTCCTTCGCCACTCAGGAGGCCGAGCTGGTGCCTCTAGTACCCGGGGCCAAAGGGAAGAGGTCAGTGCAGCTGCAGGCTGCCCTGTTCCCGCCTTCCCCACCTGCCCGCCCGCCAGGACCACTGGATACGTAGGTCACCATGAACATGAGGCGACTCAAACTTCAGGTTACTCAAAGGACTAGACTTATTGAGTAACCACGTGCTTGTCCTCATTGACTGTCATGTCTGTTGGAGTAGCGTAGTGGTGGACATTCATTGGGCTGGGGAGGGAGGGCCTGAGAAATGTAGAGACAGTTGCTACCTTTAAGAAACTTGCCCTGGTGCCTGCCGGGTAAGTGTAAGGTCATGAGTTTGATTCCTGGTACCAAAAAAGAAACATCCTGGGTGGCAGGGTGGCACATGCCTAAAATCTTGGCACTTGGGAGGCTGAGGCAGGAAGATTTCTGTGAGTTTGAGGGCAGCTTGGATCGTACAGCAAGACCCTGTCTCAAAACAAAACAAAACAAAAACAGAGCCAGGGATGTAGCTTAGTGGCACAGTGCCTGCCTGAGATCCTGAGTTAGATTCCTAGTACCAAAAAAAAAAAAGTGCAATTCCAGGCAGGTGTGGTGATGCATTCCTATAACCCCAGCACTCTGGGGTCAGGAGGAATTGCAGGTTCCAGCCCAGCCTGGACAGTTTAGCGACTTAGCAAGACCCGTCATGGGCTGGGATGTAACTCGATGCAAAGGCTCTGTGTTCAATTCCTAGTACAAAACAGAAAACAAATAAGACTTCAGGCAGCAGCGAGGAGGCTTGGATGGCACCTGAGGAGGCGAGTGCTTGAAAGAAGGCTGCGGGAGGGCTTGGGCCGGGGCCTCATGTCATTTCCTTGCAAAGAGGGATGTAGCACCCAGGCCACCAGCACTGCCCAGTGGCATCTGCACTCAGATCCTACACCCTGACCTGGGCGTTCTGTGCCTGGACTGGGGGCCCCTTCTCTCAGCCGGGTGTGTACTGTGAACAGCAGGCTCTTCCTGCTGCCCAAGGCCTCAGGGTTGAGACGACTCTGGATCATCAAGGGCCAGGCTCAGCTCCCGTGCACACGTGCATGCTTGCACACGTGTGCACACGCACAGTCACACACCCCTCTTTGTGTTCTGCAGCGATACCTGACGACCTTGCTTCTCCTTCCCGCCTCTAGGTTCGCAAGGAGCTTGAGGTAAACGGCATTGAATTCTACCCCCAAAAGGAGTTTGATGAGGATCTGGAGGACAAGACCGAGAACGACAAAATCAGGGTGAGCGTCGGGGGCTCCGTGCACCACACAGATGTCCCCTTGGTCCCTCGGTGCCCTGGGGTGTCTCGTGTGCCTCTTCTGGGTTTCCACCTGCTTTTCCCTCTCTCTGTCTCCCTGTGCTACTTTGCCTGATGCCAGTGGCCCTGGCCAGGGCTGTGGCTCCACAGCAGAGCTCCCTGAACCTGGAAAACCCAAGTTCCCTTCCATCTCCCAACCCCAGGAAAGCATCCTCTTCCCCTGGGGCCTGACAGGGTCCGAGTGTATGTGTGGGGTAAGGCACCAGGCAGGAAAAGCATCAGGTTGATGCCCAAGGGAATTTGTGCTCTAGTCAGACCCTGCCTCAGTTTCCCTTTCTATGCAATGCAAAAGTTAGACCATATGATTAGCTTACAGGCTATTTTTCCCCCAGAACAGTGATGGCAAACCTTTTAGAGCTTTCAGTGATAACAGCCAACTGTAGCACATGTGCCATGGGTGTGTGGCCACTGCCCTAGAGGAACACTTCTAAGAAAATGAGATTGCAATGGCAGGTGCCTGTAGTCCTAGCTACTTGGGAGGCCGAGGCAGGAAGATCCCTTGAGCCTAGGAGTTTGAGGCCAGCCTGGTCAGTATAATGTAGATGTCTAAACAAACAAAACAAAACAAAAACCCAAAAACTAAAACACAAACGACAGACAAACCTCAGAGGGCCAACACAGTGCATAGAAAGAGTTTCCTTGGCTGTGTGACATGGCCCAGCACCCTGTCTTCCAGTTGCCACTGGAACGCCTGCCGTGACTGGTAAAAGTTCCAGGGAATCTGGCTTAAAAAGCAGCCTGAGGTTTCTGGGTCCCTTTCAGTTCTAAACTTCTACAGTTCTGTAATTCTTTACATCAGAAGCCTGGAATTTAGTCTGGGCTCTTAGAATAACCCACTGTAACCTTACTGCATTTGTCTCAGATTCCCTCTTCCATTAAGTGTGGATAATCTAGAGGTGTCCCCTGGCCCCAGGGGCTGATGATGATGGAGGATGGTTTGGGGACCCTTTAAAGGAACGTGCAGCGCAGATTCCTGGCATGCACAGTTCCCAGTAGGGTTCTTTCTCCTGTGGGAATGAAAGCCTGGCCGATGGGAGAGGAGCGGAGGTGGAGCTCAGGCAGGGATCCAGATGGGAGTGACATGCAGATGGCGCTTTCCTCTTGCTGCCAGCTGTGTGGCCCACTTCCTAAGGGCCCCAGACGAGACTGGGTCAGGGAGCCCTGTCTAGTCTGATACAGTTAGGCTGGGAGCTAGTTTTAGTTAATTAACAAAGTCCATTGAAGTGGAGGGAATCATTTTTTTCAAAGTGATGTATACAAATCTTCCATGTTTAAAAGTAAACATTTTATGAAGTTGAAACATGGACTTTATGTTCATCAGTCATGTAGAGCCAAGGCCTCTGAGGATAAGTTCTTTCTTTTTTTGTTATTTTTGTTGCACACTGAGCCCGGGATCTTGCCAAAACTAAGCAAGCATTCTGCTGCTGAGCTGCCTCCCCAGCCAAAGCACCCTCCTGCACCCCTGCCCCCCGCTTTTTTTTTTTTTTTGCAACGCTGGAGATTGAACCCAGGGCCTTTGCACTGAGCTACATCCTTGGGTCTTTTTAATTCTAATTTTGACTCGGGGTCTTGCTGAGTTGTTCAGACTTGTGATCCTTTTGCTTCAGGCGCTCAGAATGTTGAGATCAGAGGTGTGCGCCACCGTCGCTGGCTGCAAAATCCACTCTGAATGCCACAGCTCACCGTTATCGAGTCTTTAGGAAGCATCTGACTTAACTGTGAGAGAAACAAACTCCACACACACACACACACACGTCTTCAGCTTGTATGATACAGTTATTAGCTGTGTAGTGACGTCCCCTTTGTTAAAGGACTGCATACGACAGTGGCCCCACACAGTTACATCACCTAGTGATGTGGCCATCTCAGCTTGTGCAAGGGTTGTACATACTGTGATGTTTGCATGACCCAGTCGCCCGGTGGCACATTCCTCAGAATTTATCTCTGTCATTAAGCAACACACGATTAGTTTATTCATCCAGTGCCAATCACAAGTACACATCAGGCAGAAACGTACGGGAACAAGCACCTGGCACCTGGCTGGCACACAGTCCGCCTGCCAGAGCAGGAGGCCTAGCGCTCAGAGTCCAGCAGATGCGGGAATCCACCAGGAGCTTTCATGGGAGACAGGGTCACGTAACAGCAAGTCTGGCTGCTGCTTGGGTGGGCGTTGTCATAAGATGCTCTGTCGGCTGGCTGGCTTACACACTTGTTCCAAAGGTTTCAAACAATGAATGGATGAAGTGCCCTCCAGTTGAAGGAAAACTGACAACCCAGTCAACCAGCCAGGCTGTGATGCATTTGGGGTTGAGCCCAGGACCCCTGACTCCCAGTCCAGTGCTCTTTCCAAAGGACAGAGTCTTGCTCTTGCCATCAATACAGTGAACATCAGAAACGTAGGGCTCATGGCTGGACATCCCGGATATTTCCGCCCTGCCCTTGGACCTGCAGGTCCTAGGAAGATGATGGTGCATGTGTGTCTGGTTTGTGTTTCTGCCCCGTCCAGCAGGAGAGCATGCCTTTTGCTGTGGTGGGAAGTGACAAGGAGTACCAAGTGAACGGCAAGAGGGTCCTCGGCAGAAAAACCCCCTGGGGGATCATCGAAGGTAATTCAGTGCATCTTCTGGGAGAACTGACCATTGATCAGGTATCCAGCAAGCATTTGTGAAGCATCTAGAGATCAAGCCACTGTCCTAGGATATGTGATATATGATGAATGTCAGCCTGATTCTGCCCGTGGGGAGCTGACAGTGTAATTGGGAAGATGATACTCTTGGGCAGAAAGCAATAAGACACCTATGTGCACCTGCCCAGGTGGCACTGAGTTGTGTCAAAGGAGTTGAAAACCGAGAGGGATTAGTGAGGACTGGAGAGCTGGAGAAAGGTTTTCACGTGAAGCGAGATGTGATTGAGAAAAGTGCGAGAGAGTGGTTTGCATTTAATTATGAATGGATGTGATCTTGGACAGGGTCAGCATGACTGAAAATTGCCAAAGAATCACTTCAGTAATCTCTTTCAATATGATAACCCCGCAAGGGCTGCAGGGCAGGCTTTCCTGTCCTCAGGATATAAGCTGCTGAGGCCTCCGGTCTTAGGTTAAGTGCTTTGCCACATAACTCGGTGTGGGTGTGGGTGTGGGTGTGGTGCTGGGGATCAAACTCAACCTCTTGCACGTGCTATGCAAGTGCTCACTCGTGTAACTTATAAATGGTGAAACCTGGATTGCAGACTTGGATGTTTTGATTCCCAAACCAAAGCTCATTATCTTGAATTGTCTATGGTTTTCCTGTGACTCATTGTAGGTTTTTATTTTTTTTGTGGCTCAGCTTCTCATCCATTGTTGGAATTTTAAAAATAGCACATTCTTATCATTTACCTTGATTTGGAATTATTATGAGACTCATCCAGTCCTTGTGAGATCGGAGGGACATGTCTAAATCTTCTTCCTGCTCCTGCAATCTTTGACAAGTGGTTTGTAAATATTAGGTGCTCCGTTTATGGTTTTGATTTTGGTACGGGGGATCAAAACCAAGGCCTCCTCATGCTAGGCAAGTGCTCTACCACTGGGCTGCATCCCCAGCCCTCCATTTGTGCTGAGTTGGATTTATCATGTAGGCTGTGACTTTTTAAAGATGCTGCAGTTGTTATCTTCTCTGTATTACTTTCTTTCAATCACATTATAAGTTCCTTCCACATAGGAGCTGTATCTCGGGCTTTGGCAAGTTTCTTAGACTCACTGTGTGATGGTTTTCTCTTCTGTAAAATGGGGACAATAATCCTTATTAGCTATTATTCCCCAGAGTTTAGACCAGTATTATGCCCCTGGTAACTGCTTAATATTTGTTCAGTTAATAAAATTCAGTGAAGTGAGCAAGGCCCCAGAAAGGTGCGCATGACGCGTCTCAGGCCCTCTGAATGATCTGTGAGCCAAACACAAATTTACTTCTTGGATGTTGCATTAATAGAATGACCACCTGTGTTCTTTTGTTTATAGTGGAAAACCTCAACCACTGTGAGTTTGCTCTACTTCGAGATTTTGTTATCAGGTAAGATGTCTCTCTTCCCCTTGCATGGATGGCAGTTTTTAATCACTAGGCTCCAGCAGATTGCTGGATCTCTGGGTCTTTGACAGAACTTTTGGCCCAGTTTTAGCTCCTGTCTCAGAACAAAGGAGCCTAGAGAAGTCAGTTGAGCCCGTCCATTGAAGTGATATGTTAGCCTCTGAGGCGGGTCACTTCTTCCCCTTTCTGCTCCTAATTTCATCCCTCTCTTTTCTCATCCCTCTCTTTTTCTCATCCCTTCAGGACTCACCTCCAGGACCTCAAGGAAGTAACACACAACATCCACTATGAGACTTACAGGGCCAAGCGGCTCAATGACAATGGAGGCCTCCCTCCGGTGAGCGTGGACACAGAGGAAAGCCACGACAGTAACCCATGATGGCCCCCTCTGTGTCATCACACATACCGCCTCTCCACACACATGCATCCCAGACGCCACCTCCAGCCACCTCCCTCCCTTCAGCTCTGTCCCGCGGGGCTGTCTGGTATTGTGGAACATCTCGTCTACATTGTGTGCATGTGTTTGTGCATACGGGGTGTGTGCACGCACGTGTGTGTACCTGATGGAGGGAGAGAGTGTGCCTGTGAGTGAGTGTGCAGGGGTGAGGTATTTTCATTACTCTCCCTGTAAAGTCCCTCATAAGTCTGGTCCCTCCATGACTGTCCACTATCTGTCTCCTTTCTTGTGTCCCAGAACAGGACTTCACTCTCAGAGTCAGGAGGCAGGGGAGATTTTATTTAAAAATGTATCAGGTGAGCCACAGGCAGGAAACTCTTATCTCTCACCCCACCCACAAACTGGGGCTGCAGAGATTTTCCAGGACAGGTGGCTGAGCTAGATTTAGATAGGGGCAGGAGCTCAGAACACCTCCCTATAAATCAGGAACCTGGGCTAAGGCTCTGACTTCCCGGGACAGGGAAAAGGAAGGTCCCAGCGGAGCAGAGCCGTGCATCTCCACTGGATTCTCACAGAATCAGTGCTCTGACCTTTGGTCTTTGTCAGGGTCCCTGTCCAAGAGCTGCCACTTGTCACTGTTTCGATGGCTGCTTTCCATGCTCACCCTCCCTCTGCTTCCTGGCCACTTGCCTGCCTCTGTTTCCTGCTTTCTGTTCTTTTTCCTTTCCCTCCCTGTCTCACGTGTCCCTTGTCCCTTCCCTGTTGCGTATTTCTGACACCTTTCACGTCATTTTAGCTTGATTTCTACATTCAAAATTTATGTCCAGTCTATTTTCAAAAAATGACTTTACACTATCCTAACTTTAAAATCACAACGAAAAGCCCGGGCCAGTGCAAACTGAGATTACAAGAGAAATCAGTGCCATCCATAATGGGAAAGACAGTTTCTGAGAGCTGAGGACTGAAATCAGCCTTGGTCAGCCAAGGCCAAGATGCCACGGCATGTCCTGCACTTCCCTGGGCCCGTCAAGTCGGACACCCTTCCAAGTGGAGGGTGCATTAAATTCTAGTGGGGCAGATTTTGAAGAAGTAGCAGAAACTATGTACCCTATTTGTCAGAGGGTTGGCTTCAGGGACAAATCTTAGGTCATATCTCCCTCTTCTCAGACTTCCCTGCTCAGCTGGCTTCTCTGAGGCTTTCCTGGTTGCATCCATATTCGACTTTCTCTTCTCTTGTTCCCTTTTCTGCTGAAGCGAATTCTGTTTCTCTCTGTCTGTCTGTCTGTCTGTCTGTCTCTGCTTTTCCCCCATGTTTTCCTCCTCCTGGCTCCTGTAGACGTTCCCAGTGATGCCCACGGTCATACATTTAGCCTTTTCCTGCCTTTCCTGTAAGCCCCCTATTTATTAATGCATATACTTCCCTTGTTAATGTACAAATATTACTCTTTCTCCTCTAACCTGTAGTAGGATTGCTGAAATTTGGACCTGGGGAAACGAGCCTTAGGAACGAGAAAACCTGAAGTGACACTGTTTACAACAACCTCCTAGCCCAACTCCTGGTCCAACCTGACTGGTCCCCTCTGAATGCCAGCATTTATAATTCCGGTCCTTTATCACTCAGGTGCTAGGAAAAAAAGATTTAAAACCCAAGACTGAGTGGACCAGGAGAAAGAGGAGGAGTGATTGGATCACCAGTGACCCCAGTCATGCAGCCTCAGTCTTTCCTGAAGGCTGGTTTACCAATCTTGACCCTTCCCCTCCCTCACCCACAAAGCTACCCCAGGGTGGGCACCTGCTGGGCCAGAATGGCAGGAGTGCTGAGTGCAGAGCTTACTGCACTTCGGCGGGAGGCCTCCCATGGCGAGCGGTCCTACTGGAAGGTGGGCCAGGGCCCCCGGGGCCAGCAGGGGAAGACTGAGGGGTGAGGGTGGTGGGTGTTGGAGAGGCTGAGCAGGAGAGGGATGCTTGGCACCCCTAAATCATGTTCCCAGCCTCCCTGGAGAAGCTGTTTTGATGTGACTGCTCCAGCTGCTGGTCTGCGCACCCTCACCCATTCTCACCCCTCCCCTGCAGGGAGAAGGCCTCCTGGGCACTGTCCTTCCACCCGTGCCAGCCATCCCCTGCCCCTCTGCTGAATGAAGGCCATTTCAAGCTGCTTCTCCCTCCATTCCTCTCAGCTGTTATTGCTGCAGGGCGGAGCCCCTCTTAGTGCCGCGCTGTCCTGCCCACCCTCTGCAGGTGGGAAGGGCCAACTTCCCCCCCAAATTACCCCTCCCCTCCTGAGGAGCAGAGTTCTCACCAGCCAGCACTGCCCTGCCCCACCCTGCCCCATCATCCACCTCAGCCGGTCCCAGCCCATCCGTAGGGACAGAAAACTCACCAAGAACTGCTTTTGCCCTTGCCAACCCATACCAGCTACTTGTAACCATCTCCAAGGGAATGACATTGCCCCTACCCATTCATCTGCATGAGCTACTCTTGGCTTCCTTCAAGGGTCAAACAAGCAATCTGCTTGTCACAGTCACTGAAGTCAGCTGTGTGAGCCCTGATGCAAGACAAAGGTCTCCTTCGTTACTTAAAGATATATTTAGAAGGATGGGTCACTGCATATGTGCGGGAGCAAGGGCTAGGATCACTTTTTAAAGAATGACCACAGGTGGCTGGAACATACCCGCCTTACTCCATAATGCAGCCACTTAGCAAAAGTGGTTTTCCCAAGGAGATTCCTGGGGTTGACTTCCTCCTTATCCCCCAAGTAAGAAAATAAACACACATCCAAAATCCCAGAAACTTACAAGCTATACACTGTAGGAAGAAAAACGGCACCCTCCTGTTCACTTAGCAATAAGAGGGATCTTTCCCCGCCTACTCCCATTCCAGTCTCCTGTCCCTCACCCTGTTACTGTGAGTAATGAATTAGCCTGGCCACAGTTGTTCACTGTAGGCTAATGGAAAATACCGAACAGAGGAGAAAGTCCCCATCAGATGCATGAATGTTTGCGAATGTTGGCTGCCACTGCCCCCCCCCGTGTCTTTCTAGAACCTCCTTTGCCCACTGTACCCCATCTCCACCTGGACACAACTTGCTCAAAGGCTGGTGACTTGTGGGCCATTCATCTATAACCAAGACCTGATGGAACAAGAGGCCCAAGCCTAGGGGATGCAAGAACGACCCATTTCTTAAATGTTACCAGTCCCAGCCAACTTTTTGGTGACATTCTGGTTCAATTTCCTAATTGAAAAGCCACCAGACACTCAAACCGGTTGTGTAAATGTTGCTAGACTTTCTGTGTTGTACAACTAAACATTGCTGTTTGAACAATAACTGCCTGGCCTGTGTCATCTTTGTGCCCCTGCTCTCTGGCCTAATCAGCCATTATGTCATCGCACCCAGGTGTGGAGGGTGAGCCAGGAACCCTCTTGGTAAGATTGTGAGATCAGACCCAGGCATTATTTCCTGGGACTTCATGTCCCAAATGAGTGCGAGCCATCATTTCTGACCTCATGGCTGCTGTGCTTTGCTTCCCTCAATGAAAATGATGTGGATTTTCATTAACTTCCTAGCTTTTCCCCTCCTGAAAGCAAAAGAACCAAGTCTAACAAAGGAGTGTGTCCCTCTTAACCTAGAACCTATTTTACAGTGAATAGTTCAAATTGAAGAATTTAAAACATTAGCTTAACATAAATATCTTGAGATGTCCACTCCCTTTTATAGCCAGCAAATAACATGCCTCTTGCCTGTGTTTTTTTTTTTTTTTTTCAAATTTGGATGTGACTGATGTATGCGGTTATGTGTTGTGTGGCTGCAGCTTTCTGGGTACGAGTGCGGAGTAGCGAGGATGGAGGGAAGTGGTGATGGGGGGAGAATTAGAGGAAGATGAGCCAGGAGATTCACGAACCAGCTGAGTAAAATGAGAGTGGCAACGTGACACAGAAGTGAGAATTGAGTGACAGCAGTTAGGCGGCCAGCAAGTGTCACAGCTAAAAGTCCTAGGAGCTCTTAGTGCAATGGCATCAAGCAAATATGGAAACTAAAATTCAGAGAACATAATCCTATTGCCCAAGGTTGGATGACAGGACAGAGGCTAGACACAGTTCCGGTGGTATTTTGTTTGTTCTTGCATTTAAAATAAAGTTCTGAAATAAAGATGTTACAATTCATGGCATGTAAGTTGGCACTTTATTCCTCCGTGGTACATTAATAATGTATTTTATACCTGACAGCATTTTACACTCATGAAATAGAGTAATCAGATGTTAGCATCCCTTTATTTAAAGACCCGGTGCTATTTGTAAAGCTTGGAGAAAACAGGAGTATATACAATATTCTGGTCCTCAAAGCAGTTCAAAGTATTCCTCTAGATTCTCACAGTCACTTCTGGAGGAGGCAGGGCAGGTAGGATGGATGTTACTGTCCCTGACTCTCGGCTGCCTTTCCCCTTCTCTTCCTTTCCTGGAAGACAAACTGTCTCAAAGACAAGCTGCTGTGGTTCCAGACTTTCTTTGACGAAAGGAAGTTTTGCAAGTCTTCGCAGAAGCAAGAAATTGTCCTTTCTCCACAGGCAGCCCCTTTCTGCCCAGCTGGCGGGGGGCGTTGGGTAACCCTAGCAGAGGTTCTATAGATGGCTGCTTTTAACTTCCCTTCCTGGAAGTATCAACCCAAGTCCATACCTGGTGGCAGGGTCAGCCATGTTGGGGAGCAACACAAGCAGGCCACCGATCTAGCCTTCAATCTCTTGGCGCTCTGGGGGTGGAGCCAACCTCGGGGCCCGCCCTCTTTCCCATCAGGGGTGTGTCTCACTCTGGTCCTGTCACGTGACCGGCTGCCTTGCCCACTCACTACCGCCTCTGCGCCATAATCCGCGCCCTCCCCTCACGCCCCACCCAGCGGCGTGGCACAAGCCCCGGCCCTTCCAGCGGAGAGGCCCCGTAGCAAGATGGCGGTGAACCAGAGCCACACCGAGAACCGCAGGGGCGTCACCATCCCTTATGGTGAAAGGTGTCTGAGGGGACCCCGGGCTGCTGTCCCAGAGGAGGGAGAAGCGAAAGGGGAAGGAGATGAGTGGGGCAGCCTTGCTGGCTTGCAAGCTCTCAGCCAATCAGAGGCTTTCCCGCCTCTTAGCTCTGCCCCTGGCCTTTAAAGCCAAGGCCTTCCCTGCTGTTGGGGCTTGGAAACGTGAGGTCGCGGGTGGGAACGCATGGCGACGAATGCATGAAGGGTGTGTGGAGGGCACCAGCTGGTCACCTGTAAGGCGCTGACACCTCAGAAAAAAAGCCGAGACCCCAGTGGCCATTGTCTGGCTGCCTCCTCTGCTTTCAGTGCCACAGTGCATGTGACTCTGCAGGGGACCCTGGGAGAGCTGGAATAGGGACCCACTGTGGGGATCCAAAAAAGGCCCAAGGAAATAGAATACAGATCATTCTGGAAAGATCCAGAACTGTTGTGGGCCTCTTCTGGGACAAGAGAGAAGGACCTCAAAAATGATGCTCATTTTTGATGTTCTTCAAAAGATACTTTCATTCCACAGCTGCCCTAGATGTCTTGCAGCTAATCAGCTGCATCAGATCCCGCTCCCCCCGAGCACTCTGGGTAGTATTTGCTTTGGCTGCAGCAGCCTTTGGTGGTGGAACTAATTTTTCAGCAGAGGATGACAAAGAACAAAGAAGACGAGGCAGGAGCTACCATTTCTGGCAGCCTGCTGGTTGCTGCTGGTTCCAGGTGGCTAGGAGGGCCACTACTACCAAAAGAGCTGGTAGCCACCGGCATTCAAAGCCCAGGGCTGTTAATACTAAGAGTTACACTTTGCCAATTCATGATTTTTGTACGAATTGAATAAGAACCCTCAACTAATTCATAACATCTTGGGTGTGGGTGTGGGGAACCCTCTTTAGAGAGTCCTGAAATAGAGGGCAGACTCCCATGACACTTGTTAGCAGACTCAAGAAACAGCACACATTTGATTTCCAACTTGTGTGGGGCTAAGAATTCATGCCTGCTTGTGACACTTCCTGGCCTTTGGAATTTTTCCTTGTTACTCCCAACCAGAGTTAGATGACTGCTCACTTTTTGGAAAAATCAGGACTGAAAGAAGAGATGCCAGGAAGAATGATGCTCTCAGCCTCAAACAGAGCTGTGTGGCTGCAGCTGAGCCTCCTCAGATGGAAGGAGCCTGTCTTGAGGCAAAATTGAGCACCGGAGCCTGGGCTCTGCT
The DNA here is from genome assembly GCA_004027455.1 of Hydrochoerus hydrochaeris. Classification (NCBI taxonomy): domain Eukaryota; kingdom Metazoa; phylum Chordata; class Mammalia; order Rodentia; family Hydrochaeridae; genus Hydrochoerus; species Hydrochoerus hydrochaeris. The sequence goes on along the minus strand of PVLA01009453.1, from coordinate 56,343 downwards.
CCCCTCTTTATTCCACGCTCCCTACCTGCTTTTTTGTAGTAATTCTCCATCTCCCAGCATGCAGTTGTGAATTATGCTCTTCTCTGTGCTAATTCACCCTAATTTTTCTTTTCTCCCACTGTTACAGACCCCAAAGGCCTCCTATGTTCAGAAGTAGGGCTTTCAAAAGTGATTAAACCATGGGGGTGATGTAGCTGACTTGCTGTTAGGAATTGGGGTCTGGTGGAAAGTCATTGAGGGTGTGACAGGGGTGTGACCTGGAAGGGTACCTCTCTCCCTGGGTCTTCCCTTCTCTCTTGGCTTCCTGGCTTCCAGGATGTAAACAGCTTTAAACATGAACCAAAATAAACCTCTCCTCCTTGAAGTTTTGGGTGTCAGGTGTAGGGTCTTAGCAATGAGAAAAACCTGGTGGTGAGTCCAGGTGCCCCACCAAGGTCAGTGTGAATGCATTTTTCAGGCAGACCCAAGAGAATGTCACGTGCCCATGTCTATGCTTCCTTCCCCCTGAACACTCTCTTGACAGTGTTGTACCAACTGCGGAGCTCACATATCCCCACTTGTTCCTGAAGTTCTCTGGTGCTGTTTTCAGTTTGATAGATGACTGATTGCCACTCTGACCATGACATCTCTGTGTGCAGTGACCCAGAGCACTGTAACCTGTGTGTGTGTGTCATTTTGTGCTACGAAGCCATTGCTAATCTGGTGCTTGGGGCCTCTTGTTACTCGGGCTGTGGGACTGTCCCTCTGCTTTGCTGCTTGTGTGTTAGAGGCAGGGAATGAAGTGTGCTTTTTAAAAATTAAGTATAATAGGAAATACTGAGTTATCTTTACAGAGCCCTTTCTGTGCTCTTGAATACTTAATATAGCATTCATTGTGCAGTTAAAAATCCCAAGCACTGTTCTAAGATGGTTATAGCCAAAACTGCTCTAAAACAGAAGGAATACACTCAGAATCATATGTTTTGTACATGCAAAGGAGCTTGGTTTGGATTTGAACTTAAGCACTATGCATTCATGCCATTGCTCCAGCTGTCTCTCTAAAAACAAAAGGATCGTTTCTCTGCTTTCTTCTTACCAAAGAAGGCCCTGACAGTGCTTTGGCTTCCAGGATAGAAACTAAGGAAATAGCTTGGGAAGGAGATTGGTTCTATTTTGACTTCTTCCTTCAATACACAATACACACTTGAGAAATTTGTCACAACTTGGCTGCAGTTTGTATAGAAATTCTCTAATCCCAGCTCAGAAGTCGTGAATGTATGGGCTGGGCTATGCTGTCAAATGGGAAAATGTCGAGTTTTATTTTATCTGTTATTTAATACTTGTGCAAATAATAGCATATTTATTACCATAGAAAAATTAGGAAATAAAAGTTATGAGCCCCAATTCCAATATCCAGTAATTTTCATATGTTGGTATGAAATCTTTCTATAATTTTCCCTGTAGAAATACACACCTCACCTCACTGCTTTGTAACCTGATTTCCTAATTTACCAATATATCCAGATTGTGTTCCAGTGCCAATACCTACATCATTAGTTTCAGTAACTGGTAGTACAGTATGTGTAAACCTTTTCTCAATCCCCAGTGTGAGATATTCTGGATTTTTTGGGTCATGTCTATAAACAATCCTGCACTAAATATTTTTGAAATATATTTTGGCCCATCTGCCAAAATGTTTCTTTGGGATATATTTATAATTTGTTTTTGCTTTTGTCTTTTTGAGTCAGGGTCTCACGATGCAGTTCAGGCTGGCCTTGAGCTCACTTTGTAGCCCAGACTGGTCTCAAACTCACAATGATCCTCCTGCCTCAGCCTCCTCAATGCTGGAATTACAGGCATGAGCAACCATACCTGTAATTTTAAGATTTTTTTTAAAAAAAACAATCTTTATGAAAAAAATCTTCTGAAAAAACACAAAAGTGTCTTACAGAATATCAATTTACATTCTTTTCAGTATTCCCAGTACCCATTTCACCAGACCCTTCCCGACAGCCCTGTCAGCATTAAATAAGAACCGCTCCCTTCCTGCCCGCAGCTCCGGCTAATGACCATTCTACTTCTGTTTTTATCAATCTGATTTCAAACACTCATGTAAGTGGAATTATACAGCATATGTCTTTCTGCTACTGGTTTGTTTAACTCAGAATAATATTCTCAAGATTCACCCATATAGCGTGCTGCAGAATTTCCTTCCTTTTCAAGGCTATTAATCTATTGTTTTATGTATCACATTTTGTTTACCCACCCACCAATGGGCATTTAGGTTGCTTACACCCTTTCGCTACTGTGAGTGGTGCTACTATGAATATAAGTGCATAAGTATCTCTTTGAGATCTTGCTTTGAATTCATAAGAGTTCCAATTTCCCCACATCCTTAAGGATACTTTCTGTTTTATTTTTTATGGTAGGTATCTTAATGATATATCTTATGGTGGCTTTGATTTGCATTTCTTTAATTAATGATGTTGAGAACTTTATCATGTGATGCTTGTTGACTAGTCTTTTTTTAAAACCAAATCTCATCATGTAGCCCAGACTGACCTTGAACCAGAAGAGATCCTCCTGCCTCAGCCTCCTGAGTGCTGGGGTTACAGACATGCACTACCATGCCCAGTTTGTTGACTATTCTTGTTGTTGATCTATATCTTTCTAGGAATTTGTCCACTTCTTCCAGGTTACCTAATTGGTTGGCATAAAATTGTTTATAGTATTGAGAAATTGGCTGTTCACAGTTCTCAAAAAACATCATCTGTTGATGAGAACATATTTTCCCTATAGAGTGGCCTTGGCACCTTTGTTGAAAATCTCACTGGGCATTGTAGTGAACACCTGTAATCCCAGCATTTGGGAGGCTGAGGCAGGAGGATTGCCACAAGTTCAAGGGCAGCCTGGGCTAAAGATGGAGATCACTACAAACAGGCTCCAAGCAGGATTTAAAATTAATCAGTTGGTTTTCTATATTTACTTCTGAGTCTGTCCCAGGCCTAGGCGATTTGCTTGGAGAGTGGCAGCTGGTATGCAGTAAGTAAACCTCTCCACACCACTGGTCACAGTTGAGGTCTGTCCTGTTCTGTGATGCTGTGATATCTCAAAGGGCACAAGGCTGCAGGTGAGGATGCCTGGCTCTGACTGCAGTTATAAGTGAAAGTCTGCAGCTGTAGCCATTTGGCTCCTGCTGTAACTGTCAACCTAGAGATAAGACAGCTCTCTTAATTGGCAAAATTACTGTTTAGAGAGTATTTGAATTGACTTTCTAAGGCCCTGCTCAGTTCCCAGACTTCCCTCAGTATCCCCTTCCTCTGAAAACCAAATAAATACGGGCTGTCCAGTGGATCTCCTGTCCTTTCTCCTAAAGAGTTCTGACCTTCCTGGATTCCCCACAAAACCATATTACTTATCCCTTTTTTATTTAAGCTTTCACCATAACTCCTTTTAGAAGGTTGGGGGTCAGGTTACAATAGTAAGTTCAAGGTCAGCCTGAACTACAAAGTGAGAACCTGTCTCAGAAAAAAAATAGAAGAAGGAGGAGAAGGAGAAAGAGAAGGAGGAAGAGGAGAAGGAGGAGGAAGACAAATAGGAGAAGGAGGAGAAGGGGAAAATCTCTTGGCTGTATATGTGATGGTTTATTCTGTTCCACTGATATGTTTGTCTTTATGTGACACTGTTTTGACTATTGTAGCTTTTTAATAAATTTTGAAATCAGGAAGGGTGAATGTTCCAATTTTTTTCCAAAAAGTTTTGGCTATGTGGTGTCTTTTAAGATTCTATTTGCTTTTTAAGATGAATTTTTCCACTTGTGCAAAAAAAAAAAAACAAAAAAAACAAAAAAAAAAACCACCCAGCTAATTAGAATAGGGATTGTGTGGAATTTGTATATCATTTTGGGTAGTATGATAATTGTTAAATTTTTTGTATCAGTATTCATGGGAATTGTTCTGCACAGATGACTGATTATGCTTTTATTGGCCTACATTCTTTATTCTGCAGTGAAGTTGAGGATCCTTCTGCCTCAGCCTCCCAAGTGCTGGGATCATAGATATATGCCACCATACCTGGTCTATAGGCTTTTTTTTCTTCCTATGTAGTGCCTTTATCTGGCTTTGGTATTAGGATAATCCTGGCCTCATAGAATGCATTTGGAAGTGTTCCCTCTTCAATTTTTGGGAAGAAGTTCAGGAAGGTTAGTATTAATTCTCCTTTAATTTTTTTTGAGACAGAGTCTTGCTATGTAGTGCAGGTTGGCTTTGAACTTGTTTAGGTAGCCCATGCTGGCTTCAAACTCAGGGTAATCCTCCTGCTCCAGCCTTCTAAGTGCTGAAATTGCAGGCATACACCACCACACCTGGCTATTCTTTAAATATTTGATAGGATTATCTAGTGAAGCCATCTGGTCCTGGTTCTTTTCATCAGGAGGTTTTTGATTACTGATTTAATTTCTTGTCATTGGTCTGTGTCTTTCTAGGAATTTATCTATTCTTAGCTATACAATTTGTTGGTGTATAATTATTCATACTATTCTTATAATTCTGTGGCATCATTTTTAATGATCTCTCTTTCATTCCTAGTATTAGTTATTTGAGTCTTACCTTGTTTTTTTTAAAACAAACTTGTCATTTAGTAAGTCTGACTTCCTTGTCACAACATGGGCATCTGTTATACATGGTCATCTGTTGAAACAGATTTTTTTTTTTTACCAGATCTTAGTTTAAAAGGTCAGAGATACTGTGAGTTCCATATAAACCAGTGGACTGCAAGTTCATTCCTCTCTTCTGATTTACACTCCTTAACTTCGCTGCAAAATAAAGAAGAGGCCAACAAAAGCATAATCGGTTGCTTGTATAGAACAGTATTGTTTCTATCATTTGAAGGTCTCTGAATGGACGGGGTCAGATTGGTCCAACTGTAAAAAGATTGCTTAGTGAGTAGATTCTATGAAAATTATACAAAGGGATATGAACTTGAATTATAATAGGTTCAACAGCACTATATTAAAATCAGAAACATGTTTTTGAATTCCCCAAAGAGGTGGCACGTGTATGCAGCCATGCCACTGTGTCCCAAGTGGGGAGTCAGTACATATCCCAACAGAACCTGGCTGTAGGAAAGAGTCAGAAACGTTTAAAAAAATGGCTTTAACCATAATTTTAAATATACTATAAATATAGGAAAGTATGTTTTAATTAAATATGCATCATACATGATGCTGGCAAGGTTAATGGTTACCATAACTGTTGAGTTATAAAAGCTGTTTGCACACAACAAGCCAACAAGAAAAAAAGGAACCTCTTTAAAAGCAAATTTTAAAATAAAAAGATGTCCACAGTGGTTTGTATCAATAGGATGCATTTTATGACAATAACATGTACAGATTCAGAGCATCCTAGGGCTCTCTTTATATTCTAAAGAAAATGAGCCTTTACATTATTCATGGGTTGTACTGAACTTAAAAAAGATCAGGTGGACACTTACCCCTCTGACAGGCTAAGCTGTCTGCTTTTAGCACCATTGTTATAGTTGTTTGCAAAAGGAACAAGGAATTAAAAGGCAAAAACAAAACGCTTTTCCCTGGGGGGGGTCAAGTATCTTTCATTTGGTGTTACGACCAGTAAATTCCATTCATTAAATCAAAAACAGGAGGGGCACCCCAAAACACAGGTCTCTCTGAGCAAGCTGACCAGTACACAGTACAGTTCTTAAAATGAAGGCTTACACACTCTGTGTCCCAAGTCCCGACTAGGCAATGTCAAAATGACCTCTGTTTCTGTGCTTGCTTTGTGATCACACTCCTAAATCTGAAAGGAGCCTGTTAATGGTTCTTCCATACTCAGCCATGGTCCCTGCAGTGTCCAAGTCTCTACAGTAACTGGACGCAGAAAACAGAGTGACCTCTTTGCAAAAAAATTCATATCCATTTCAACCACCTACTGGGCTCTCCATGGAAGATCCAAATCATGCTTATGGGGAGATTTTGCAACCACTTGGGCACCAAATGTGAAGGAAGCTTCTCTGTCATTTTCATCCCAACCTAAGATGTCGTTAGTGGGGTCAGACTGCAAAAGGTCAGAGTATTTTCTTCTTCTCATGACTTTCTTTTTGGTGGTGCTGGGGATTGAACCCAGGGCCTTCCCACTGAGCTACATCTCCAGCCCTTTTTCAGTTTCTTTTGAGACAGGATCTTGCTAAATTGCTGTTGCCTAGGCAAGACTTCCCATCCTCCTGCCTCAGCCTCCCAGGGTGCTGGAGTTACAGTCATGCACCACCACACTCAACTACAAATTGCATCTTTACACATTGTGGGCAAATCACTAAAAATATATAGTTATTCTTTTCAAATATATAATTTATTCTTTTTTATAATTATTTTTCTGCTCCCTCCAACACTTGGTATATACACAGGGAAGGTAGGTTGCTATTTTCAAAGCTGCTGCCAAGCTAAGGAATGGGAGATGCCATGAAGCTCATTTCCTGAGATTCACCTGTGTAAAAAAACACTTAGTTGCTATAAACAAATTCATGACTTTGCATTGCAAAGCAGGTGCCTATGCCACTGAGCTAAATCCCTGGCCCTCTGTTGTTGAACTTTAACCATAGCAGTGTACATTTTCTTGATAGTCATGGGGTTGTTTTTCTGAAGCTCTTCTTACTCTGTTCTTGATGGCTGTTGAATAAGATTTGCGGAAGTTCTTTTGAACACTTTTCTCTTTTCTCTTTGAAAGTAAAGTGATATCCAAAATTTAGACTGGCTGGATATCACAAGATTAAGCATGTTTTGGACTCACTGTGGTTCCCACTACCTCCTGGATCTGTGGCAGTTTTCTCAGTTCTGTTTCCTACTTCTTGCTTTTCACTTCTTTTTCTGTTCTCTTTATCTTTGCACCAGACAAATCGGGTAGGGATTTCCATTCTGTTATAGACCATTCAGTGTAGTTGTGATTTCTCTGTAAAACCAAAAGAACTCTTTATATATAAAAGTAGAAGCAAAACAAACAAATTCAATTGACGTTTAGATGGCTTATCTTCTTTTTGCTTCATAGGGATAGTTAGTTGTTTGCATCACTGTTCTCTCCAGATCTCTTCTTCCTGAAATTCATTTGTTATTAAAAGTGCTCCCTGACTTTGTCCCATGCTGGCTTTGTTATAGCAGATAAGCCACATGCAGACATCATCGTTATCCTAATGACCTCTTTTTCGGGTGGATGAGGGACTATGTATTTGATGGCATGTTAGCTTTCCATCCCTGTGACAAAAATGCCTGGAAAAACAATTTAAAGGAGGCTCATGGTTTCAAAAGGTTCAGTCCATGGTAAGGTGGCTCCGTTGTTTTTGGACCGTGGTGAAGTGGAGCATCACGGCAGAGGGATGTGGTGCAAGAAAACTGCTCACTCCTTGGCAGCCGGGAAGCAAAGAGAGAGAAAAACCAGAGAGGAAGGGGCCAGGAGCCAGATATGATCCCCATGGTCATGTCCCCATGATTGGTCCCTTCAACTAGAGCCCAGCTCAGGTTTTCATCACCTCCCAGTAACCCCACTGAATCTGGATCTCATCACTGGATTAATGCACTGACAGGGTTTGACGTCTCATGGTCCAGTCGCCTTCCAAAGCTCTACTTCTAGACACAAGAGACCTTGGAGGATGTCTTAACTCTAAATGGTAACAAATGGCCCCGTCTTCAGTTTGCATTTACTCACAGGTATCAACTACTCGAAATATCGTTCTCTTGAAATGTAGAACTAGGTAGTCAGTTGCCATTTATTAATTTATTAACTTTCTTTTTTATTGAAACTGAAAAGATTGCTTCAAATGGCTGCTTGTGTCTGTTTGGGGAGATCTTTAAGCTGGTTTTGAAGCCTCGGGGTGGGATGGGGGCAGCACTGGCATCAGCTGCGTCTCATGGCTGGAGTGTGTGCAGGGGCCTGTAGACTTCCGGTTAGATTTTAGGGTTCTGACAAAAATGATTCTCGTATTTTTGGCCAGTTTACTCATTGCTTTTGTGACTAGACATTTGCAGTTCCCTACTCCACTTCTTCTGATATCCTCTACTTTCAACGGCATTCAAAAAATCCTCATTTTTATCTGCACACTACCGCTCTAGTTCTAGTTCTTGTTACCTTCAGTCAGGACTATTTTAAGAACTCTTAAATCAATCCTTCCAATATACACCACCTCCTCGGTCATGTGACTTCCTTTCTGAGACATCTACAGCCCACGCACAGTTCCTTCTTCCCCGTGGAATGATGTCCCCAGGCTGGAGTCCCAGCGTGGCTATGCTTCCTGACCTCAGCCCCACGCTAGTGAGGCCACACTGCCAGCTTTCTCCAAAGGATATAACTGCTTTCCAGGATCTGCTCCTGCGCCTCCATTTGTGCTGTTTGCTCCCCATCTGAATCAGCTACTATCCTCATCTCTGCCTACCCAAGCTACCCCCTCTCAGGAATCAGCTCAGACTGTAGCCTGCTGTGGTGTTGGACCCATTTGGTTCAACCAAAGCTAATCTCTTCTTCCTTAGTTGCTGTGACATTTTTGTGCTGTTTACACCAGGCGGGTCATCTGTTGCTTGCATTAGCATCCCTTGTATTCCTGTTTTCTTTCTTTTCATTCATTCTTTCAGTAAATATTTATTTAGTAATAGTCATTGGAGGACTGTCGCAATATTTGTCCCTAATAATCATTAGGGAAGACACTGAACAAGTAAAGGATGTATAATAATTATTAAGAAACCAAAAATCTCAGCACAATTCTGTGAGCGAGCAAAGAATGAGTCCAAGTTTCCAGGTAAAGAGTGAAAGGACACCAGGAGAGGCCCTCACCGCAACGTAGCAATGTGTCAGAGGGGCTGAGACAGCCTGTGTCCCTTACCTTCTTTACCAGGGATGACATTTTCATCAGCCCAGTGCTGTATGCCTGTGTACAAGAAGAATAAGATTCTGTGAATAAATATTAAGAATAGGGGTATGGTTGACAAGAAAATGACTGCCAATGTAAGGAGAGAGAAGAATGAATTGTCAGAGAACAAGATCACTTGAATTCCTTTTTATTTCATTAAACAATAGTATTTTATTTTAATAAATAATAGTAGCTGTTGCTGGCTGCATGCCTGTTGCCCTAGCAACTCACGAGGCTGAAGCAGGGGGATCTCAAGTTCGAGGCATTAGTTAGACCCTGTCTCAGAATAAATAATAAAAAAAGGGCTGGAACTGTAGCTCCACGATGGGGCATTTGCCCAGCATATATGAAGTCTCAGGTTTCAATCTGTAGTACTTAAAAAACAAAACAAAACAAAAAACTGGTTCAGTAGTTGACATTTACAATTGCGTGCTTAGTCTAGACTAGAAACTGCTGAGAACTGTCTGTGAGCCACTCCACTTACATGCTGCGTTCTGTGTGCCCTTGCCTACCAGTGTCCTGATGCAGAGCCCGGATGTGGAGCTCTCCTTCCCACAGCACCCAGAGGGCTCCGACCTCTTCAGCGGTACAAAGAGGGGAGCCCTGTTTCTCACTTCATACCGGGTAATTTCCCCTTCTTTTCTCATCTGGTTCCCTCTGCATTCTTTTTCCTTAAAACTCAAGAGAAACACAGCACTGACTTTCAAAGCAGTTTAAAAACATTTGGACTTTGAGATTTTCCACGTTGAAGAGGGACGGAGGGGGGGGGGGATAATGGGTGCCATTTCTCAGGCCAGGACCCCAAAGCAGCCTCAGTCTTGCTCTAGGAGTCCAAATCCCTGCACAAACTCTGCATTCCTTGTCCCAAGTTTCCTTCTCCACTTAGGTGATTTTCGTGACAGCGCACTCAGTCAGGGATCCCATGCTGTCTTTCATGATGCCTTTTAATCTGATGAAGAACTGCACGGTGGAACAACCAGTCTTTGGGGCAAATTACCTGACGGGGACCATTCACGCAGCTCCGGGTGGTAAGAGTTTCCTCTCCAGAGCGGCTTCTGTTCGTCCCCCTCCACAGGCCCTGGAAGGGTCAGGCTCCGGAGGTGGTTCGTGCTGGGTCTGAACTGCTTGGGGCAGTGCTTCCCTGGGTGCTTGTGCAGTCGTGTTGACGGCCCTGCCATCTCTGAGCGAGTTTTTTTCCTCCCAGGTGGCTGGGAAGGACAGGCGACTTTTAAATTCATCTTCAGGAAAGGAGGTGCCATCCAGTTTGCCCAGCTGATGATGGAAGCCGCCTCTGCTGGTGAGTGATGCTGGGTGACACGGTGACACGAAGCAGCTGGGGTTCCAAGGGGCTGAGGTGGGGCTCTGGTCACTTGGGATTTGCACGTGTATTCCTGGGCCACCTGCCGTGTGCCGGGTCCCACACAGACCTTCGGCCTCTCTCTGTCCCGAAGGAGCCTGCAGTGCAGCGGGGTGTCCAGCGACCTCTAAAGGACTAATCATACCTGATGGACATGCTTGTCCTGCGCTCCATCCCTGCCGCTCTTTCCCCTCTCTGGTTGCCTGCACTCCTCTCAGGTTTAGTCTTTGTCTTCCATGAGAGGGAACAGAGGCATTTACCGCCTTCCACACTGGCCTAACGGATGTACCAGAGAACTCTTTCAAACTTTGACTAGCAGTAACCCTTTAGATGTTTTTTTGTTGAATTTAGCCTCACCCTTCACACTCTTACCTTTTTGTTTTGTTTTGTTTTGTTTTGTTTTTGAGACAGGGTCTTGCTGTGTAGTGCAGTCTGGCCTCAAATTCACAATGATCCTCCTGCCTCAGCCTCCTCAGTGCTGGGATTACCAGAGTGTACCACTATGCCCAGATCTCCTACCTTTTTTATTCCTGAAACGCACTCGACTTTTCCCTTATTGTCTCTCATCTCTGACCCTTCATGCTATTTTTTGCTCTATCTGGAGTGCTTTCTTCTTCTCCCTTGCCTTCCACTCCCTACCCCAATCCAGCTGAGACAAACACGGTCTGGTAGAGACAGATGTGTGGATACACATCCCACCTCCTGGTGTGGGCTGACAGAGGCATAGACATAATATGGGGGCCATAAAGAAGGATGGCATGGAGTCTGTAGCTTGGAGGGCAGACTCGATCTTGGCACTATAACCCATGGTCAAGGACATGAGTCAGTCTAAACTGGAAGGGAAGTGAGTTTAGTTTTAGAACATAATACTGGCTAATTTTAGTAAATGTTTACCATACACTGGCCAGTATCCCAAGCCCTTAATATAGGTCTATTTAATCCTCAGGAAAATTTGTGATGTAGTAATATCATTATTTCTACTTTATAGCTGAGGAAACTGAGTGACTGAAATATATAATAATTTTCCAAAACTATATACTTAGCAAACAGTGAAGCTAAACCTATTTTCTCTTTTAAAACTTTTTATTTTTTATTTTTTTATTATGAAAAATAAATCAGAGCTATAGAAAAGTTGAAAAAAATATAACAATGAACTCTCTCCATCTAGTCACTCATTATTAACATTTTTGTCATGTCTGCTTTTTTTCTAAATATTCAAATGTAACCTAAAAACAAGGTCATGCTCTTATCTAACTTAAGCTTATCAAATCCAGAGTTTAGCACTGACACAATATTATTATTTAATATATAGTTTATATTAAAATTTAAATATTTATCAAATTTAGAAAGTTTAGCATTGATTCAATGTTATCTAGCAGGGGATACAGCTCAGTGGCATAAGTGCCTGCCTGGCAAGCACCGAGTTCGAGTCTCAGTATCAAAAAAACTCCAATGTTATTATCTAATATGTAACTTACATTCACACTCAAATGATTACTCCATTACTGTTCCTAATTCTAATAGCACTTTCCCTACAATTCAGGATCAAATCTTGGATCAAACGTTGAACTTCATTGTCCTATTTTCTGGTCCACTTTAATCTGAACCTTAGCCTTTGTCTTTTGTAACACTGGCATTTCAAAAAGACATAGGCTTGGTGGCATATGTCTGTAATTCCAGCATTTAGGAGGCTGAGGCAGGAGCACTGTGAATTCGAGGCCGAGACTACAGGGCTAGACCCTGTCTCAAACAAAACACAAACACGGGTTTATTGTTTATCACAGCGCCTCTTCATTTGGGTGTGTCTCAATCCTCGTGATTATATTTAGGCCGTGCATTTTGGCAGGAATACTACATAAGCGACACTGTTCTTTTGAACTCAGCCTTGTAGGCCGCACACCATAATGTGAGGCACCTGGGGTGGCTGGCGTGCTGGGCACGCAGCTCGGAGCTCACAGGGGAGCTGTACCTTCAGGCTGGGAGCCCTCGGCACACAGGCTCCGGGGCTGTGGGACATGGGCTCATGTAGGGAACTGCAGCTGGAGTTCCTTCCCTCAAACTTAGGGCCAGGGGAAGGGAAGAGAATGGAAGATAAGGGAAAGAAAGGCGTAAGGAAAAGGTAGGTAAGGGAATGAGTGATTTTCAAAGGAGAGAGAAGCTGCTGAACCAGTGGGGGAGAATCGAGTGAGTTTATGTCTAAAGAGCCAAGGGAGAAGAAAGTTGCAAGAAACGTGAGTGACGAGCTTCTTCAGAGACCTGGGAAAACAAAGGCTGGCAGGCTGCGCGGCACAGGAAGGAGAGCTCCGTGCGACGCTGGGGAAGAGCCGCAGCACAGGCGGCTGGGGAGCGGGATCAGTTTCTACAGCTACTGCGGTGACACAGTGCGGCGTCGGCAAGGCCGAGGAGGCTGCCAGCTCTACCGAGCTGACTGCTGTCTGCTTGTCTGGAGGCCGGAAGGTGTCTGGAGCTGTAATTTGGGTAACAGGGTGTCCTCCAGATAGATGGAGAACAGCTAGAGGAAGTCTGGGATCCGGGAACACTTGGGAGACTGGTTCTTCTCTGGCTCAGAGAACTCAGGAAAACTGCGTGCTGGGTCGTGAATTCGATTTAGTTTGGACTTCTTAGTACCGAGGAGGGCTTCGGTTTAGAATTATGGGCTAAGGGTTGCTCCCACGTGCCTGTAATCCCAGCACTTGGGAGGCTGAGGTAGGAAGATCATGGCGAGTTCGAGACCAGCCTAGGCTACAAAGCGAGCTCAAGACCAGCCTGAACTGCATAGCGAGACCCTGTCTCAAAAAGACAAAAAAAAAAAAAAAAAAAAATCTGTTTCTTGGTCTGAGAAACTAGGTTCAGGGTCTCAAATGTTGCATAGCCATTTGGAATGGATGTAGGCGTACCTGGTCCAATATGTGGACCTGTTCTGGTCTGATTATATCATGGCTTAGGAGTTGGAACCTTCCTACTGCCAACCCCATGTCTGCAAGCACCAGGGTTTGCAAGACAGTTAACTACCTGTCAGGCTTCATGGTCTGATGCTGTGAGCAGCAGGAAGGATTCCATACCCCTCTGTGGAGCTGCTGTGTCGGGGCTCTGTGAGTCATGTTTTGAACACATACACTGAATATATACTGTGCACAGAATCCTAGATGAGACAAGACAATAACCGTGAACAAGGGATACAATCCCTACCTTTATTAAACTTATAATCTAGTGAGAGTCATACAAATAGGCAAACATACAAGTGAATAAAATAATTACCATGGGAAGTATTTATAAAGGAGTATAACTGAGTAAAGAGGGCAACTTTATAGTGAATTAGGATAACTGCTGGTATAAGCTGGGTGTGGTAGGTCATACCTGTAACCCCAGCACTCAGGAGGCTGAGGCAGAAGGATTGTTGCAAGTTCAAGACCAGCCTGGGCTACAAAGTGAGCTCAAGGCCAGCCTAAACTACATAGTGAAACCCTAGCTCAAAAAGACAAAAAAAAGGGCTGGGGATATAGCTCAGTGGCATAAGCACCTGCCTGGCAAGTGCAAGGTCCTGAGTTCAATTCCCAGTACAAAGAGAAGAAAAAAAAAAGGGGGGTAACTGCTGCTAGCTGCTGAAATACACAAATTTTCAAGCTTAAGTCAGTAGATATGACTGTCTATGTACAGGCCCACTAGCAGGGCAAGAGAAGGCTCCGTTCATTCAGGCACCCTGGGTAATAGAATCTCGGCCTCTCTCACACACACTCCCATGGCCTCTCTGAGTAGCTAGCAGAAAACTAGAATGGAAGAAAATAAAGATCTCACCTAGGAAGTGTTCATGGGTCAGACCCGGAAGCTGAGTACATTACTTCTGGACACATGCTGCAGGTCAGAGTTCAGTGCGGTTGATTCACAATGGATCCTGAAGATACATCCATGTCCTAATTTTCAGAACTGTGAATGCCACCTTACTTATAAAAAATGGTCTTCATCGATGTCATTAATCTGAGGATGATGAGATCATATTACCCTGGATTATCTTGGTGGGTGCTGAATTCCATGGCAAGCATTCTTATAAGTGAGATATAGAGGGAGGAAGACAAATGCTTTCTTCTCTTCCAGGTTGCCTGTACACTGGTCTTTAATGCATATACCTGGCCATCTTGATAGAATAATCCCTGGGAAGTTTTCTCTGAATATCTGTCATAATAGATGCTCTGCTGGCCCGTGAATACATAGGCCAATGAGACACAACCTCTGTCCTCGGTAAACTTGAGTTCAGGGTAAGGGTCACATACATTTGACATCTGTTAGCCCTGGAGCATCGCTGGACGTACATATGAAGTGGTGGTTAATACTCTGCTAATTGTTTAGTTGATAGCTTCTTTATCTCTGACTTAAAAGAACTGAGAATTCTGATTTTGCCAAATTTGTTTTCTCAGCTGCCCAGGGATCCCCGCTTGGAACTGATTATTGGTTTGGGCCTCTAAGAGTTTATATTGTTACCGGGGAGGGATCCCCGCTTGGAACTGATTATTGGTTTGGGCCTCTAAGAGTTTATATTGTTACCGGGGAGGGAGGCATCTGCCCTCCAGAGACACCTTGTCAAGGTAAGGTACGGCAGAGACGGAAAAGTGTGCCAGGGGCTCAGACATGCCTTCCCTGCAGCCTTGCCTCAACTCCGTCTGCAGGAGAAGCAGCAGAGGTTTGGGGTTTAGAAAATAGTCAAGCCCTGTTCAGCAAACGACGACATGTGTCTCTGACACAGAGTACCTGAGCTGCTGCTGTCCGTGGGAAGCTTAGAGCTTCATGCTTAGCACCAAGCAGGAAGCAAGTGCTCTGCTTTCTCTCCCTTCTCAGCGCTCACCGCTCACCGGCAACGCCATCGGGCCTCTGTCATGCCCTTCTCAGGCCCTGGGCTTCTGCCCTGTGACCTTTAACACTTGCACGGAGGCAGGGTTCTGGGGTGAGAATCAGTCACTTGGTTGTGGTCTGCTATCTACTGGTGGGATGCCAAGGGTCTCCTGGTGGAGCAGCCACAAGATTCCAAAAGGCGGGCCCTTGTGTGGGCTCCCTTTGGGGTGTGCCTTGCAGGAACACAGCACAACCAGAGGCTATTGACTTATAACCTTAATAGTTATTTGGCTTCTAAAGACTGTTAGAACACGATATTCATAATCTAAAGGTAAGGATTGTTAGAGTTTGAAAAAAATTTATTGAGATAAAATTCATACATTTTGCTTTTTAAAAAATTTTACCTGGCAAGCATGAGTTCATGAGTTCGATTTCTAGTGTCAAAAATTTTTTTATTAGTGCATATTTGCAATTTGTAATGACTACATTCATCATGGAGATTTGGTACATGTGCCTTACACATCTTAATTCATTTTATGTCTCCTTTGCCATCCCTACTTCCCTTTCCTCCATCCATTGGCCTTTCCATTTGAACAGGTCAATCACTCTGCTTCCTATTATGTTTTACTTTTCTCTTTAATTTATTTATGCATTGGGTTTCCCATATAAGAGAAGCCATGAGGTACTTAATATTGTTACCCTCAATTTAAGTGGGGAACATATCTTAATTTGTTACCATTAATTATGCTGTGGAATTTTTTTCAGTAGATATTTTTAAAAATCAAGTTGGAGCATTTTAATTTTATTGCAAAATTGCTATGGGAGTTTGCTTTTTAAAATCAAAGCTGGATATTGGATTTGGTGGAATACTTTTTCTGTGTCTTTTAATATGAACATCTGATTTTTCTTTTCTGAGGCTGATGATGTGATGAATTATAGTTATTCTCAAATGTTGAACCAGACTTGTACATCTGGAATAAATCATGCTTGGTCATTGTGTACAACTTTTTAAAGGCATATTTGGATTCAATTTGCTAATAATCTTGTTTTGAGGATATTTGCAATTATTTTGATGAAACATATGTATTGGTAGAGTTGTCTTTTCTTTTTTTCTTTTTTTTTGTCTTTTTGAGACAGGGTCTCTCTATACAGTTCAGGCTGGCCTTGAGCTCACTTTGTAGCCTAGGCTGGTCTTGAACTTGCAACAGTCCTCCTGCCTCAGCCTTGCTAGTGCTGGGATTACAGACGTGTAGTTGTCTTTTCTTATGACATCTTTATCTGTATTTTTGGCCTCAAAGAATGAGTTAGGAAATGTTGCCTCTATATTTATTTTCTGAAAGAGAGTGTAGAGAATTTGTATAATTTCTTCCTTATCCACTGAAGCCTGGTGCATTGTTTTATGGCAAGTTATAATAATATTGATCACATCTATTTAATAAATCGAATTCTCTTTCTGTAGCTTTGGTAGTTTGCCTATCTCAAGGAGTTGGTTCGTTTAATGTAAGTTACTTTATTATGCATGAGCAAGGTTGCTCCCTATTTCATTTCTGATATAGTAGTTTGGGCTGGGTGCAGTGGTATGCACCTATAATCCCAGGAATTGGGAGGCTGAAGCAGGAGTGTCACTACAGACCAGGAGTTCAAGGCCAGCCTGAGCAACAAAGCAAGACTTTGTGTCAAAAAAATCCTGACCTTCCCTCCCCTTCTCTTCCCTGTCAACTCCCTGCCTGCTTTTTTCCTTATAAACAGGTTTATCTGCTCTACTTTTTTCAAATCCAACAGCTGTTGGTTTTGTTGATTTTCTCTATTGGTTTCTTGTTTTCAAATTTTATTGATTTCAGTTTCAGTTTTACCTTTTTACTCTACCTCCTTTCAGCTTTCATTGCTCTTCTTTCTTTAGTTTTCTGTGGCAGAAGCTTAAGAGTCCAATTTTAGACTTGTGTATATGCATTCAGTGCTATAAGTTTCTTCTCTAAGCACTGATTTTAGTCTGTTCCACAGATTTTGATAGCCTGTATTATCATTTTCAATTAGCTTAAAGTCTTTAAAAATTTCTCTTGCTGAGACTTCTTTGGTCCACCTGTTATCAAGAAATGTGTCATTAATCTCCAAGTACTTTGGATTTTCCAACTATCTTTTTGTTACTGGTGTCTAATTCAATTCTGTTTTGATCTGAGGATATATTTGTATGCATTCTATTCTTTCATTCTATTTATTTATTTAGGTACTAGGGATTGAACTCATGACCTTGCACTTGGGCAGGCAAGCTCTTATGTCATTGAGCGAAATCCCTGGCCTCCTTTTATTTTTTTTAAATTTGATAAACTGTGTTTTGTGGCCCAGAATGAGGTCTGTCTTCATAAATGTTCAACGCAGACTTCAGACAAGATGTATTCTCTTTTGTTACATAGAGTACTTTAGGCATGTAAATTTTTTAAATCAAGTTGATTGATTGTGTGGTTTAACACAAGCAACCATATCCTTACTATTTTCTTCCCTCTGGATCTGTCAATTACAGAGAGAGGGGCTGAAGTGTGTAACAGTGAATTCAGCTCTTTTCTTACAGTTCTTTCCGTGTTTGCCTCATGTATACACTTTAGGTACGGCACCGTCTTCTTGAAAACATTGACCTCTTTACTGTGTCTTAGTTTCCGTCTCCCTGTCACTGAGAAAATTGAAAAGGGTTGCGTTTGCTTTGTTTTTTTTTTTTTTTTGTTCACCAACATTACCATGCTGGGGACTTAGTCCTTAACACACAGACCTTTAAGGGACATTCAAGGTCCAAACTATAGCTCCCTACTTGCACTCCTTTTTGCTTTAGAGCCCTTGACACATTAGTTGGAGGTATTTGAATTTTCCAATATGATGATTCCAAAACCTGTGTCATAGCTGAGTCTGGTTTTGATGCTTGGGCTGTCTCTACAGGCTGTTTTAATCATGCTGTGTGTGTTTCTTCTTGTTGTTACTGTTGTTGTTATTGTTGCGTGTGTGTGTGTGCGTGTGTGTGTGTGTGCACGTGTGTGTTACAGGGGATGGATCCAGTAGTAGGCAAGCATTCTACTACTGAGTTGCACCCTAAACTGCCTGCCCCTGGTTTTCGTTGAAAGCAAGGCATGATGTAGTAGTCACAGGAACTGAGGTATTAAGGTTTTTAGTGTGAGGGTTTATATTACTGGCTAGCCGTCAGGTTGCGTTTAGTGTTTCCTCTGGTTCTAGACTCTAGAGGCTTCAGTTTTCTCTGGCTTTCTTTTCCCATCCTCCTCTATTCTATTTGTTTTTTCCTAATAATTCCTTCACAAATAATGTGTGTACCTTACATTTTCCTCAATTCTAATCCATTGCTATTGTACTCGTTCAGTTACTGGTTCTTGCTTTAGGGAAAGTGATCTCTACTGCAATTCTCTGTATTTGCCTTTCTACATTTTCAGGTGATGGCTTCCCTATGACTTCAGTTCTTTTGATGGGTCACTGATTTTCAGGGGTATTTTTTTGTTGTTGTTGCAATTTTGTGAATTGAACCCAGAGTGTTTGCACTAAGCCACTCCCTCCTCCATTTTATTTTGAGTCAAGGTCTTGCCAAGTCACAAAACTATCCAGGATGGGCTCAAACTTGTTACCCTCCTACCTCAGCCTTCTAAAGTGCTGGGATCACAGGTGTAAGCCGCAATGCCCTGCTTCAGTTCAGTGTCGTTGCTGCTGTTGTTTTGAGGATGGAAATGATGCCTTCCAAGTTCTTAACATGTCCTACCCTGGAAATACAAAGTGGGAGATATAACTGGTTTTATATCCTCAACTTTAAGTGGCTTATTAATTTAAGAGGCAGGTGTGAGAGGGTTTTGCATCAGGGACATAGTTTACTGAGGCATCATCTTGTTTGGAGCTACCTGCTTTGAACACCAAGGTCTTGGTTGAATTTGTTAGCTGATTCACTTCATTTACATATGTGGATGATTTTTTTTTAAAAAAAAAGACTTTTAAATACAAACCACATACATTACTTAGAAGAGCTGGATCCATAATGAAGAATGAATGAAATGCTATTTACTTACCATCTACTATATTGGATTTTAAGTAATAAGCTTAGGCATATATATGTATTACAGCAAAATAACTTTATAATTATCCATTCCCCTTAACCCAGTTAAATCCCTTTGGGGAATATAGCCAAGGAAGTGAAACTCATGGTTATTGTAGTATTAATTGGAAATTTGGAAACAACATGCTGTCTGACACTGGAGAAATTAAATAGCACCTGTCCATATGATGAAATGTCATCCACCTTTTAATGTATGAAGCAAATTAATTATATAAAGAAATTTCTCATAACAATAGCAGAAGAGAGGCAAAAATTACATGGTCAGCCAGATGTGGCAGCACATGCCATTAGCTCTCTGAGAGGCTGAGGCAGGAAGATCACAAGTTCCAGCCACCCTGAGCAATTTAGCAAAACCCTGCATCTAAATAAACAAAAGTGCTGGGAATACAGTTCAATGCAAAGGCTCAGAGTTCAATCCCCAGTATCAAAACAACAGCAGCAGCTGCAACACAAGACAGTATGTGTGATCATGACTATATGAAAGTTATTCCGAGAGTCTACAAAAATATGTCAAAATATTGGAGCATTTGTCTTGGGAGAAGGAATTATAGATAACTTTTTTCTCTATTCACCTTGTTTCATTTTCCAAATATTCCTCATTGAGCATAAGTTACTTTGTTCATTACCACACAAACTATTAACTAAAATATATTCGGATACAACTACCTATAGGGTTGTTTTCATGTTAATTTGAAATTCTCCACAACACAAAATGAGAAAGTCTGCAACGGGTAGTGACCAGAAGAAACGTTTTAGCATTATTCTGTCTGAATTACCTTGTGTGATTTGGTTTGAGCATTGTTTTCTGCTTTTCTTTATCACTTACTTTTTGTCCGTAAAATAACTTTTCTTTCGTCTCTTTGGCACGCCCAGCTTTTCCCTATGGAGCCCCACCTCCAAGATACGGAGCACCCTCTGCGGGATACAGAGCGCCACCTGCTGGATATCAAGCGTCACCTGCAGGCTACGGAGCCCCGCCTCCCGGCTACGGAGCCCCACCTCCCGGCTACGGAGCCCCACCTCCTGGCTACGGAGCCCCACCTCCCGGCTACAGAGCCCCACCTGGGGGCTACGGTGTCCCGCCTCCCGGATACGGAGCTCCGCCTGGGGCATACGGAGCTCCATCTGGAGGATACGGAGCTCAGCCTCCCAGATACGAAACCCCGCCTCCGAGATATGGAACTCAACCTGGAGAACCCAAGTCCCCACCTCCCAGATACGAGGCTCCGCCTACTGAATTTAGGGCCCTCCCTTCCGGACAGGAAAACCCACCTTCCGGGTCCAGAGCCCCTTCAGTAGCATCCGAGGCCGGGCGTCCTTCCTCTGTAGCTGCTGCTCATTCTTCAACTTCTTCGGCCCATTCTCCTCCCAACATGTAAACCTTGAAGATTCACCAAGCAAAATAGCACCCTAAATTGGAGGCCTTAGGTATATGATCACAGGCTGGGCGCAGGTAGTTGCCCCTCTCTGTGGAAGGGCGATCATAGGGAAGGTGCTAATAAGCTTTACTTCCGGGCCTAGATTTTAAAAGCAGAGCTGGTTCTTTATTAGCTGGCCCAAAGCGGAATAGCATTATAGGACTAATTCCCCCATGATTTAGTTGACAATTGGGCTGTTTTTAAAAACGCGTTGAATGTGAGTTTAGGAAAAACTTACCACTCTTCAACAGACCTGTTTTGTTTGCTAGGCCCTAGTGTGTGTACTAACAATATCACGTTGAACACAGTTCTTTTTCGCAGCCTTGTTTAGTGAAAAGGTCGGACAACCTACTTTTCCACTAGTGAGAATTTTATAAATGCTGATGGAGCTATACAATGGACTGTTCCCCAGCTGTTAAAATGATGCCTTGTAGTGGAGAAAGGAGCCTTTAGAGGACTAAACAGAACAAAGCAATAAGGAAAAGAGTGCCAAATTTGACCCGGTATATCAAAATTTAAAGTTTCTGTGCAACAAAAAGTTTAAGAGATAGGTAATGACTAGGAGAAAGTAATTTCTAACATATGTTAACAAAAAAAAAATAAAGTCAAAATATTTGAAAACCACAAAACCAGCTAAAAGAAAAGAAATGGACAAAGGATATAAATTGACAGTTAACCGGTGCCATAACATGGCTGACAGATATTTGAAAAAAGATATCAACTTGACTAATATTAAGGAAATATGACCCCAAAGAAGAAACTGCTTTCATCTGCAAAGACTTGAAAATGTTAAAATTCTTGATATAGCAATTTCATAGCTCAGTATCTACCCCTGAGAAATACTTGCACACGTGCACAAGAATGCATGGGGGGGGGAGCTGGGGATTTAGCTCAGCGGCATAAGCATCTGCCTTGCAAGTGGGCAGTCGTGAGTTCGATCCCTGGTACCAAAAGAAAAAGAATGTACATGGGAAGATTTTGTGGAATTCATTGTTTCTAACTACAGAATTAGAAATAACTGTTGAGCATAGTGTTGTACACCTGTAATCCCAACACTCAGGAGACTGAGGCAGGAGGATTGATGCAAGTTGGAGGTCAGCCTGGGCTGTAGCAAGTTCAAGTCCAACCTGAACTACACAATAAGATTCTATCTGCAAAAAACAAACAAGCAAAAAAACCTGATATGTCAATTAATGGGAAATATATAAACTAGTACCCTCATGCTGCATATGCAAAAAATTCTAAGGCTTAAATGAGAAAAAAATTGTAAGATATACTATGATGATTTTCAGCCTCCTCAGATTGAACTATTTGTATACTATATTTGTGAAACAATATATTTTATAACATCACTTTTTAGCTCTTTGGCTAAAATTAAGTATAAATATTTTATAACTTGTCCTTCCATGAAACTTGTATATAATTGCACATTAATCCCTATCATTTCAACAAAAGTCAATATTCCATTAATGTAATATGAAGAGAAAGTAAAAGTAGTTTATAGAAAAACTTTAAGTATTTTAATGTACTGCAGAGTCTACTCAACTAGAAGACAGCTGTCAAAACCCTCATTATAGATTCATCATAGGTATAAACGCCAAGAATGTTGACTGATACGAGTGTGTTGTACTGGCGACTTGAATGCCACACCGCTGGCAGTCTTGTTTTCCAAAATGGTGAACAATCCTTGAACAATTAGAAAAAAAAAAAGTTTAGTTTTCCCTTGAGTTACACAGTGGTTAAATTCCCGAAAGGGCTAATGTAATCATGTTAAAGTCATGTATAGGATTAGGTTCTAAGCTTGAATGAAATGAATATGTTCCACCTACAGCAGTGGCCACGAGAACCCCTGGAAGGGCATGAAGGGTACTGGACAACGTGAAGAGGGGTGGCCTGTGCCTTTCAGGATGTCCAGCATCTTTGGTCTTCACCTCTTAAAGATCTCTGGTGACTTCCAATTGGGAGAACCCAAACCACCCCCCCACTTATTCCCTAGGTGCCCCCTGGAGAACAGTAGCTTCCCTGCTGAGGGCCACCATTCTAAGTTCCTCCAGAGTTTCAGCCCCTTCAGGCTCTCCATCCTCCCTCTGTGACCAAGCTCCTAAGTCCGTGGCCCTTTGCTTCCTTGTAGGCTTATCAAGCAGGAGACCTTAGCAATGCTGTATGAAGCATTTTGAAGTGTTCCATCACAGGAAGATTTCAGGAGCTCTAAATCTGCAGTATTACTGGGTCCCCAAGACATTTAAGTCCATCCGTGTACTTTGTGTGTTTTTGATACTGTGCTGTATGTACAGTTTTGCAGTTAAATCATTTAACATTTTCGTAGATCTTTAAGAATTAGTCAGAAATATTAATAGTGGGTGCTTAGTACTCTATGACAGTTACAGGATATTTTCTCAATTCCTATTTTAAGGTGCTTGAGGGGTTTTTTCTCCCCTAGGTTTTTGCTACTACAAACAACTTTGTGATTAACTTCTTTAAAATTTTTGGCTTATTTCTTCACAATAGGTTAGAGTCATCAATTGACCCTCGATGGAATGATTAAGCAACCAGATGCTCCTATGCTATCAAGGACAGCTTTCTCAAAGAAGTTAGGTACGGATTGATGGGTGCTATGTGAAGAGGGTCATGGGTCAAGTCTGTTTGGAAAAAAAACAAAACAAAACAGAGAAACTGGTTTCATTGCTGGATGACTTCTCAGACCCTTCTGGTACTGTCCTTGTGGCCCCAGCCTGAAGTCTTAGGGACAACCCCCAAATAAAGGGCGCTTACAGCAGACACAGGATGAAGAGTCTGAGAGGGCCAGCGATCTCTGTTAACCATTAGCTCGTGCCAGGAAACCTTCCTGATGCTTCATGTGCATAGTGCAGCAAAAGGGGTGCTTGGATCCCAGATTCATAGGGTAGACGCTGAGACCGGGCCGGAATGGAAGCAGACTGCCTAAGCTCGGGAGCTAAAGCTATGCAGCTGACCTGTGTGTGGTGGACAGAACCTAGGTGGCCCCTCCTCCATTCTCAAAACTATTTAGTCAGCGCCTCTTCTGTGCCATTTCAGAGAGCTTAGCGTATCAGTGGCCAGAACACACAGCAGTCTCTGCACTTAGGAGACTGCAGTCAGTCTAGAAATACTGAGACAGATCATCAAGAGTGCTATAACTAGGCATTATCATATTGAAAGTGCAGAGAAAGCAGAGACAAATAGTCGTCAAATCTATGAAAAAATAGAGCAAAAGAGGTTGGGAATGCTGAGGGCTGGATGTGGGGTAGATTGCAATAGTGTGGCCTGTTGAGAAGGTGACATGTCAGAGAAGGCTTCGAGGGGAAAGGAGGTGGGGAGCTGGCTGTGTGGACATCTGGGGAGAGTGTTCCCATTGAAATGAACAACTGGTGGAAAGGCAGCTGGATTCCAGGTGTCCCAAAGACCCAGGGTCTCACAATACATACAGGTGTGAGAAAACTCCTGTTCTCAAGAAGAAAACTACTTGAATGTAGCTCACAGGCCAAGCAAAGCAAGGGATCTGACCTCTCCGTGTACAACAGCTCAGGGATGGATCCATGGAGACTGATGTCTGGGTTCTCATTGGCAAGCAGGTCTCCTTCCCGAAAATACCCTGAGGAGAAAAGAGAAGATAATGTAACTGGAAGAGGCTTGGATCACTGTTTTTACACCTCAGTTAAGGTCTGCTGTCCCACACAGCTGCATTGCCCTCAGTTTCTCTGTTTCTGAGGAGATCTATGTTAGCCACTGCTGTGTGTGTGTGTGTGTGTGCGTGTGTGTGTGTGTGTGTGTGTGTGTGTGTGTATCCCTTGGGACCACCTACTTCCTGGCCTGGCTCTTCACTTCCTGGCTGGGCTTTGTGGTTTCCTGTTTCATGCTGGTCATTGTCTTATTCCAGAGAAGATGGACTTCTGTTTTTTTCTTTTGAAGTACTATGAATTGAACCCAGGACCTTTACACACACACTGGGATCCAAGCACCCCTTTTGCTGCACTATGTACATGAAGCATCCCAATTTCTTTTTATTCATTTATTATTATTTTTTTGAGTCAGCATTTTGCTAATTTGCTGAATTTGTAGTCCTCCTGCCTTGGCCTCCCAGAGTGCTGGGATCATATGTGTGCACCACCATTTCCAGCAAGATGGATCTTCGTGATGCTGATGTCTCTGAATCTCACTGAAGGAGCAGTTGCCTAAATAGGGGAAGGTTGTTGTCTGACTCTCCAACAGAGGAGGGCCAGAAGAAATTAGTTTAAGAGCTGGTAGACTGGCCACTTGTTTGTTTGATGTCCAGTATGGTGCCCTGGACTTCCTGGGGATTAGTGCTGGTCAAACATTTACTGAGGCTGCTCAGTGCCAGGAAATGTGTACTAAGGATTCCACACAACCTGCTCCAGAGCACACAAACAACCCTAGAGGTAGATTTTCACTGCATTTTGCAAGGATCCCAGACCCCACCCACCTCAAAATACAGAATGGAAGCAGGTGGGGGTCCACCCTGTGCGTGGCTCCTGGAGGGCAGGCCAGGCCTCCTCCTCTTGGGTGCCCTGATTTCTTACTTTTTGCTTGATCCTCAGACCAGGGTTGTGGTATATCTCAGTTCACAAACTGTTTTAGAAGTAATTTCTAAATTATTTTCTCTTGGACCCAGTTCTAGAATTAGACTTCTGGCTTTTACCTGATGATCAAGAGGAGAGAGAGAGAGTCCTAACTGCTGCCAGAAGTGTTAGGGTAGAGGCCTGCGCAGTTTAGAGGAGAGGCTTCTGACTGCCCTGAGGGGGTTCTGCCCCTTCCGGAAGTGGGGAGGTACCTGCGTTACTTGAATCCTCTACCTGCAAGGTCTTTGGTGTGGATGTGTGGCCCAGCCTTGGCCGGAGACCAGCTGGCTCTTGGCAAATATTCGTTTCCTAAAAATCCTCCTGCTCCCTTCACGAACTTCCACAAAGGAGATGGGGTTTTTCTAGCCTGTCATATAAGAAACTTGGAAGTCAGCACCCTCACCCTTACAATAAGAAAATGCCAGGGGCTGGAGATATGGAAGAAAGAAAGACAAAGAAGAATCTGAGAAAATTAGAAACAAATAACTCTCTACATGCATCAGAGAACTGAAGTACTAATGTAAACCTCCATCTTTAAAACTGGAAAGACAGATAGGAGATTATAGAAAGTTTTAATAGTTTTACCAGGAGCAGAAGGTCAACAATTGGAACTCACCACTGGAGTCAGCACCAAGGCAGGAAAAGTTAAATTGTAATTGAATTTTTGGATGTGCTGTGTGGATATCTAGAGAGTTGGTTCCATGGGCCTTTGCTTCCAGGGTGCTGCCATTGTTGTGTTTTGTTTTCAGGGGCCCATTCAGGTCTACACAGTGGCGACTGAAGAAGAATTAGTGCTTTCAGCAGAAGTGGAAAAGTAGCTGGTTTGAAAATATACCCAAAGCATCCTGGCATCTCTGTCTCTCCCTTTTACTGAACCTGGAGTCTTTGCACTAAGCAACTACCTCCACCCTTTTTAATTTTTAAAAATTGATTTTGACACAGGCCTAATGAGCAGCACGATTTAGGCATCGCCAGAGACCACATGAGCAGGCTCGAGCGGAGGCACCGTGGCAGGAGGTTTGTCACACCCGGTGCAGGCAGCCGGAGGATGAAAGGACTGCTCATGGGGAACAGGGAAAAGCCAGGCTTTTTATACGGCCCAGAGGGAAGCGGGTCATGCGAGAAAGTCAGGAGGGGGCATCATGTGAGGGGTCTGAGCAGACATCAGGGGCCAAGTTTGGTGCAGATGAATAGAGGTTCCCAGGCGTTTTGGTGCCAAGGAGGTCTTTTGTCCCACCTTATCTCTTCTCTGTGACATCTGTCCCATTTGGCTGAGGTTGACTTGACTGGTTTTATGTTTCCTGCTGCTCATGGATGACCACACACTTCAGTAGTTTACTGAGTAGTTTACTGTCCCAGATTGCATTGTGTCAATACAGTGTTCTTTCCTAGGAAGATCCACAGGCCGCCCTTTTCGTCTGGTAAGAGATCCGTTGCTCTCTGGATTTGGAGGGTTACTGATGCCAGAGAATCAGTCTGGTTTGGAAAGGGGACAATGGTCCTCATTATCTCTTCGAGGCTTTGAGGCAGGTCCTGAGGTGAGGAGTGACAGGAAGAGAGAGGCTATCAGGGCAGCTATTCTCGGTCTCATTGCAGCTGTGACCCCCAAGCCAACGAGGGGGAGGACTCAGCCGAGTGGCCCTGTGGTGTCGAACTTGGGCCTTGACTATGCCAGGCGGGCTCTGGTTTCTATTTTTGGGGTCAGATACATTAGCATACAGGTTCTGTCTAATTTGTGGGGAGGCACAAGTAGGTGGAGGTTCCCCCAGAGGAAGAAAGCCCTTTGAGGAGGTGAGCAGAATTGATTACGGATGCCGAAAAGATGCTTAAGCCTCTCGTCCTCGTTATCCCAAACATTTCGTGTACCTGGCAGGACGGCACCCGTGAGTGGCTGCAAAGGCCCTCCGACTTGAGGAAACTGGTGGGTAGCCGTGGTTGGGTTTTCCCGGGCAGGAAAAGCTTCTCAGTGTCTATGGATAACCAATGATCGGAGGTAGGGGTGAGGAGACAGAGTGGGCAGGGGTCTGCACACAGGTGTTCCCTGGATACATATC
This sequence comes from Hydrochoerus hydrochaeris, assembly GCA_004027455.1. Classification (NCBI taxonomy): domain Eukaryota; kingdom Metazoa; phylum Chordata; class Mammalia; order Rodentia; family Hydrochaeridae; genus Hydrochoerus; species Hydrochoerus hydrochaeris. The sequence goes on along the minus strand of PVLA01009453.1, from coordinate 29,116 downwards.
TGCACGTGGGAGGTGACTGCTGCTGCAGAAACCAGGGTGTGTGTGAAGTGACAAAGCAGTGACGACCTGGGGAGAGGCTGAGAAGCAAACAGGTTGACTCAATGGGGAGAGGGTTTTGCGTTATTAGGTGACTGACATGATCTGTGAGGCCGGCAGGACTAACGTGAAATTACACTGGTGGGGAGAAAGGTGTCTGAGCAGCGACCCAGAAGACATACTGTGCTGCGGACAGAGGGGAGCTTGCAAAGTTCAGTCAGCGTTAGTGGTTACTGGGCCATCCATGGGCTTCTCTGTGTTTTTACAGGAAGTGAGGCCTTTCAGGTGGGTTTGTAAAAGCCAGGCTGTTTGGGCCAGTGCACTTTTGTTTCATATGGCATTGGTGAGGGGAAAACGCCAAAGAGGCTGGTGTGCCTACGTTGGGGTCCCTCTTTCTTTGAGGGTGGTAAGTAAGATTGGTGTGAGCCCATACCTGTAGCGGAATGGGTGTGGCCTCATGAGTGGCAGTGGACATGGAAACACAGAGACAACTGTCCTTAGCCAAGGAAGGGCTAGGTGGACTGAGCAACAGGTGGGCTAGCTGTACTGTCCTATACAGACAGCTGGACGTTGGTGGGCAAGCTGGGGGAAGGGCATCTGTGGAAGGAGGATTATACTGGCTAAGGTGTGTGTGAACATACAAAGTGGTTCCATCCTGGAGGCAAGGAACAACTGAGTTGCAGCTCCAGCAGAATGGAGTGTAGGACCCCAAAAAGAGGCATAGTAGAAGTGAGGGGGTGTTTTAGGTCTGCCTTATCTGTCATGAACCTCTTTGGGACCCTCCAAGATCCAAGGCAGTTTGAGAGGAGTGCAGGTGATTACTTGCAGTTTCTACAGGGAAGGTTCAGTCAACTTTATTCGAGAGCGGTGGATACACTGGGGAAGATCTTGCAGCTGGACAGCTGTCAGAGTGCTGTAGATAACCAGGAAGGGTCCCCTCCATTTGGGCTGAAGGGACTAAAGGTTTCGATTTTTTATTTTAAAACTCATTTATTAGCTGGGGACCTAGCTCAGTGGCATAAGCACCTGCCTGGCAAGTGCGAGGTCATGTGTTCAATCCCTGATACCACAAAAAAACCCAAAAAACCCCCTCATTTATTAGCCAAACCATCTTCCTGTGTTTGGATGTTAGGAAAAGGCAAAAGAAGGTTAGTGGCTTGTCTTATGTCTTTTTGAACCTGCTATAGGACAGGGACATAACCTCCAGTGGGGTTAAGTTCTGGGCTGAGCTATGGACTGAGGAGAAAGTACAGCCTTATAGACGTTCAAGTGGGTGGTATCCTGTAGGTTCCCTGGGTATTGCTCAGATGCAAAGGAGAGTAGTCAGAAACAGGGAAACCTCATCTTTATGGAGCTGGAGTTTGAGCTCAGTAAGGTGGGCCTTGAGGCCATCTGGCTCATTCTCCCTTCCTGGATGACTGAGGCAGGTAAGGAGTATGAAGGTTCCATTGTATGCAGAGTGATTTGGACGCCTGCGGAGTAACCTGGCTAATAAAAGTGGGGGCATTATATGACTGAATGGAGGTGGGAGGTCAAAGCAGGGGGTGGTATCAGTTTGGAGGAAATTAACTGCTGAGGCTTTTTCTGGGCTGGTGGGAAAGGCCTGTACCCACCTAGTGAAGGTGTGGGCCCAGACCAGAAGATATCTTAACCTTCAAACCCATGGCATATAGGTGAAGTCAAACTGCCTGTCCTGAGTTGAGGAGAAACCTCAAGCTTGACATGTGGGGAACAGAGGAACCTCAGGAAACCCCGAGGTGTAGTTACCTGGCAGACAGAGCATTGAGCAGAGCTAGTCTTGAGGATGGTCTTCCAGGAAGAAAGCAAATAAGAGGTTCAATAAAAGGGCTAGGGATTTGTAACCAATGTGAAAACCGTCATGAAGAGATGAAAAGATGGCTTGGACTTGCAAAGCAGGAAAAAGGACTTGTCCTTGGTCTAAGAACCATCCATCTTTGGTAGAGTAGTCTCAGTATTGCTGGCACTTAGAAAGGGAATAAGCAAAGGCGAAGCAGAAAAAGACAAAGCTGGCCCTTTGTAGAGGAGAGAGAGATTAGCTGCATTTTCTGAGGTGGTTTCTGCAAAGGCATTTCCGGTGCCCTCTGCAGTGAGGCACAGCTGCCCGTGTCCGCAGAGGAGCTGCCTGGACAAGGGCTTCAGTGTATGGGGCATTGATGGTTGGGGACTGTCAAGAGGTGAGGAATCCTCTTGCTGTCCATATGGCAGCGTGACCGTGAGGTACAGGAAATGCATACCTGGAATCTAGGTGCTAATTAGGCCTTTGGCCAGTGTAGGAGCATGGGTCAGAGCAGTCAGTTCAGCCTGTTGTGAGGTGATGGCTGGAGGACTGCAGCTTCTATGACAGAGTGGTCAGCGACAACTGCATATTCTGTCTCAGCGGGCAAAGCGTCAGAAACCTTCCAGGAACTCCCATCGATAAACCAAATGTGATCAGAGGTAGACAATGGGAAAACAGACATGTGAGGAAAAGGTGAGTTTGTCAAGTGGGTTAGGGGCATTCAGGCACGCGAGGCTGGCACCTCCAATGGAGACAGGGTGCGTATAAGATGAGAAATGGGGTTGAAGTCGGGACCCGAAGCAATAGTCACCATGGGAATTTCTACAAAGAGTGCATATAACTGTAAGAGACAAGCAGCAGGCAGGAGATGAGACAGGTGTGGTGAAAGCACAAAACCCTGCAAGTTACGGAAGGACCACAGCATGAGCAGCACCTGTTTTGGAGCTTCCATAAGCATTTGGGTCACAGGGCAGTTGCCCATAGGCAGGGTGGCCAATCCAAGATGGTGGAATCAAATTGTTTGGACAGGAAAGCAACCAGACATGGGCTCAGCTCCTGGGTCAGAACAGTTGGCCGCACAACCTCCACGTTCTGTGTTATATAGACAGAAAGTTTGAGTGTAATTTGGTAAGACAATGGCTAGAACTGTTTTTAGGGTCCGAAAGGAGGAATGAGGAAAATTTTTATGATCTAAAGGCTCAGCTGGGTTCCCTTTTGTAAGTTTGTATATGGAAGTACTTCACCATCCCCAGAAAGGTAAGAAGCTGCCATTTAGTGGTGGTGATTAGGATCTGAGAAATTAATCGGACATGGTAGGGAGGAAGAGCTCAAGTGTGCTGATGCAGGATAACACCCAGAGAGGTGACAGAGTGGAGATTTGGGCCTTGGGACACATGGTAGCTTTTCTTGTCTAGGTGATGTAAGACCAGGAGGCTGACTTACCTGGGGGATTTATAAGAGCGGCTACAGAGAAGGAGACCGTCTACATATGATATGAGGCAGGAGACAGACAGGTGGAAGAAAAGTGAGTCACGGGAGCCTGGCCAAAATGGGGCTCTTTCCGAAGCCCTGTGGCCAGACAGTCCAGGTCAACCGTTGGTTCTGATGAGAGTCAGTTTCCTTCCAAGTAAAGACAAAGAGAGGCTGCTTGGAGGGGTTCAAGGGAATAGTAAAGAAAGCATCCTTTAAATCTAGGACTGATTAATGGATAGTAGAAGGAGGGATAGAAGATCAAAGTGCATACAGGTTAGGCACTGCAGAATGTATAGAAGGGCTACCTGGTTAATAACATGGAGATCTTGTACCAATCCGTTAGTGCCATCTCTTTTTGAGACAGGGAGAATTGGAGTGTTATAGGGAGAGTTGGTAGGGACCAAAAGACCATGGTGCAGGCAGTGAGAGATAATCAGGTTTGGTTCCCTGAGGGCTTGATCGGGGACAGAGTACTGGTGAGATGGGTAAGGGTGATCTGTCCTTAGTAGGATGGTGAGAGTTGTTTGACTGAGTGACAGGAAAGGGGGGATGCATCCCAGATCCTAGGGTTTAGATCTGGAGAGGCAGTGGGGGCTTTGGGTGAGACCTGAGATGGGGAAAAGAAAGTAGAGAGAAAAGCACAGTGAATGCTGGGTCAGAGTGGAAGACAGTTTGGCTAGGATATCTCATCCAAGGAGGCGAATAGGACAGGTAGAAACAGCCAGAAAAGAGTGGGGAAAAAACTGTTGACCTAACTGACATCGATTGGAGGAGTTTTAAAAGGCCTGGAGACTTGGCTATCAATATGGACAATAGCAGTTGGGGCCGAGGAAACTGGGCTTTAAGAAAAGGCAAGGTGGAGTGAGTTGCCCAAGTATCGATTACAAATGAAGTGGATGTACCCTCCACTGAAGAGGCACGGGCAGCTTGGCATCTGAGATAGTCCAGGGGCTCCAGAGCCTCTGGGGAGCATCAGTCATCTGTCAACAGTCTGAAAAGGTCTGGGAGAGAGCCAGGTTGAGGGGTCCCTGGGAGCAGACTCCAGAGGAGGACGCTAGCATGGAGCGATCTGATTTCCAGTGAGGACCCCCACAGGTGGGCACAACTTTGAAGGAATGCTGGGATGCAGGCATTCTTTAGCCCAATGACCAAGCTGCTGGCCTTTGAAACATGACCCAGAACTATCTCCTTGGGCTGGGGAGTCTTGGAGGCCCCTTGCCTGTTGGCTGGGATTTTAGTCCGGCCTGCAGCTGTGGGTTTCTTACGGCGGAGGCAAACAGCTGAAACTCAGAAATGTGCTGTTTACAGGCAGCTTTGTCTCTATCATGAAAAACTTTGAAAGTCAAATTTATCAGTTCCTATTGTGGGATCTGAGGGGCAGCCCCCAGTTTCTGAAGCTTTTTTTTTTTTTTTTTTTGGAGACAGGGTCTCACTATGCAGTTCACTTGAACTTGAGCTCACTTTATAGTCCAGGCTGGCTTTAAACTTGCAACAATCCTCCTGCCCCAGCCTCCTGAGTGCTGGGATCACAGGCATGTGCCACCATGCCCAGTTTTCTGAAACTTTTTTTTTTCAAGTATCTGAAATCAATTGGGTAATGAAATGCATCTTTAAAATCTGAGGCCGTCTAGCGTCTGAGGGCAGCCATAAATTGAGCTGGATTTTTATCTTTTGTTTGAGTGGCTTCCTTAAGCCTGTCATAATTGACTGCCTGGTGTGCCATGTGCCACCTTGTGAAACCCATCAATTAAAAAATAACCATATAGTTATGGCTCCTTCAAGTGTATGGGGGGTTTTTGGCCATGCTCATGTAGTTGGTTAAAATCCCAGTTTGGGGTGGCTGGGGAAAGGCTCCGGTACCATTTTGAAGGTGATGTTCGAGGTACCTGCAGTCATCCTTGAAAGCCTGGGCCAAAGTCCAAACACATTGTGGTTCCTTGGGCAAAGGGGTGGAGGAAAGAATAACATTTAAATCCCAAGCAAGATCATAAGGCTGGGCGAAGTATTGGAATTCTTGGATGTATCTGATGGGGTCTGTGAGAAAGAAACCCAACCAATGGGAGATTGATCAGAGGAGAAGGGAACATGGACTCAGAAAATTCCCTCTGCTTCTGCCACCCCACAGAAATGGAGGAGCAGGGGCTGAGGAGGAGGTACCAAACTGTGGCCTGGATTGAGTGTGAGATGGAGTTGGGTGGGAAGGAGTGTAAGGAGGGGTTTAGATTCAGAAGCAGGCAGCAGGTAGATGGATGGACTAGGTGCTGAATTGGCAGGGGACCCTTCAGGAGGGGAGAAAAGCACTGCAGCAGGAGGCTCAGCTAGGGAGGGGAAGCAGGGAGCCCAGGAGGCTGCCCAGCTTGGGGTGCAGAAGACCACCAGGGGAAAGTGAGATCGGCAGGGTCCTTTGTTAGGGAGGAATCAGCCTTTGAGGTGCTATGGCAAATCCTGATACCCAGGATTTGGAGGCAGATTTATTTAATTGATGGCCACTGACAAGGAATCAATCTTTATAAAATATGAGGCCCTGAAGACTCAGAGTGGGAGGTTTTTATGGGGTTTGCAAGCAAGAAGGGAGAGTACTTGGCTGCCTTTGATTGGTTCTGACAGTACGCATCACAGTGGCCAGCTGTGCATCACAGTGACCTGCTGTTTCTAAGGAACAGAAGTAACAGGAACTGTAACAGGAACCGTTACCCCGGCAACTGAAAGAACCTGAAGTACAGTGGCTGGGGGTGGGTGGGCATTTTGTGCTACAGGGAATTGGAGAGGTTCAGAAGAAAGGCAAAGGAGAATTTCAGAGGCATTGTGTGAAGACCACAGAGTAGGAAAATTTGGGAGGATAAGAAATACTTGAACATAAGCTACCGCAGACCACTCCCTCAGCCTATGGTACTAGTTATCTAGACCCCTTAAAATGGAGACATTGAACATACCATTCTCTGGCCACTGAGAGCTGTGGTCTAGCTAGTACTGTGGTCATGCTGTCTCACAGAAAAATATCAGGTGTTTGGGTTTCAGATGGAGAGGTTTGAGATTTTGTAGGAGACAGGCCAGAGGGGATGAGGAAATAGAAGGAGGAAGATTCCCCATCTGAGTACAGAGAAAGAGATGTGGAAGAGTGGCAGGGTTTCTCTAGTCAGGACCTAGAGCTATAAAATGAGAGTGAATGACCAAGATGATCTCTGCTGTTGGCCAGACACCAAAGCAAGCAGTCTTCCTGGGAGTGCTTTTTGAGAGTAGTCTTGAAATTTAAGAGCACACAAAGTAGGATGAGACTCTCTCTCTCTAACTTTATGGAGAAAGGTAAAATGCAGATAAGGAGACTGGGTGTGGTGGCACACACCTGTAATCCCAGGATTTGGGAGGCTGAGGTAGAAGGATCACTGTGAGTTTGAGGCCAGCCTGAAAACAAACAAACAACAGAAAGTCAGAAAAGGGCTGAGTTTAGTGGTGCAGTGCTTGCCTGGCAAGCTTGAGGTTGCGAGTTCAATTTCCAGTACAAAATAAAAAGCCACACCAGGGATTTAGCTCAGTGGCTTAAGGGCCTGCCTGGCAAGCTCAAGGTGGTGAGTTCATCCCTGGTACCAATAAATAAATAAATAAATAAATAGATAAAATTTAAAAAGCCAGATAAGAGAAAGGGAAGAGAGAGATCTGTTCCTAGGTGGTCTCAGCTGGGGAGGAGGTTTGGGAGATAATTTAAGGTCTTCCAGAAAGGACTTCTCCCTCCTAGGTTTCAGCACCAGATATAATGAATGGCATGAGTTATACACTGCCAGAGACTACTCAGGCAGGCTTGTGTTGAGGCAGTGGGGCAGGGGGTTTATTATGAGTAATGTTGTACCCCAAAAGGCTGCACCCCAAAATAAAATGAAAATTATAAAAAGGCAAAAAGAATAAAAAGGCCAAGACGTCTTGGAGGAAAAAGAAAGTGCTATGTTATTTAGGCTGGCATCCAGTGACACAGCGTGAGGGTGGAATTTACACTGCTGTGCAACTGGGCTAAGATTTGGGTTGGTTTATAAAGGGAAAAACCGCAAAGGTGGTGGGAGCCACACCTGTGCATTCCTAAGAAACAAGACATCCTGTTGTTTGCCTAGGGTCAAAGTACAGAGGTTTATGGCTAGTCTATTCCAGGGATACATTATGCATGCAGGCAGTGGGCATTAAGGGAGGAACACAATTACTGGAGTCAGGAGAAGTACAAAGTGCGATTTGGGACAATGGTTGCAGTTTAGGTCAAAGGGTGTGACACATACAGAACAGAATGGCGGGGGCTTGAGTTAGATTATAACAAGTAACAAAGAAGCAGGGAGTACAGGTGTGTACCACAATGCTCAGCTGAGTTTTTGACTTTTTATGGCTCTTGGAGGAACTGTCATGGTGCCTAAAACCCAGAGGAGGTGTGTGTGTGTGTGCGTGTGTGTGTGAACTGCATAGTCAGTGACATGATACATAGGGCTAGAATTAGTCAAGGGTTGCTGAAGGCCATTGGGTGTATGTCTGGAGACTTGCTGTGTATAAACTGATTGTCTGGTGTTAAGCTATGTCTGTCTGGATGTCCCTCCAAAGCATCATGTGCTCATAGGTGGGACTTTTGGGAGTGGGGACATGATATTTAACAGTGAATCAGTTCACTGATGAGTTTAGAGCTAAATGTGATGTTGGGAGGTGAAGCCTGGTGGGAGGAGGTGGGTCACTGGGGGCGTGGCCTGGAAAGGTCTGTCCCCTCCTCCTCCCTTGATCTCTCTCTGCTTGCTGCCTGCCTGCCATGTGGTTCCTCCTCTACATGCCTTCTGCCTTGGAGTCAGCCAACTATGGGCAGAAACCTCTACAATATGTGAGCCAAAATAAATCTCTCCTCCTTTAATTTGTGGGTGTCCTGTATTGTTTCTCAGCAATGAGAAAGGAATGAAGATACCTGGTTGCTTTCTCCCATTGTACAGTATTTAGACCTGAGTAACCTGGTACTGGACTAAATGTTTAACTTATAAGGTGGATTTAGGCCAGAAAGCAGACTCCAAGGCAGGTCCTCCCTTCCTTCTCCAGACTTGTCCTTGGCTATCTCCTGCCTTACTATATCCCCAGCCCTTTTTATTTTTTATTTTGAGACAAGGTCTCATGCAATGGCTCAGGTATGCTTTGAACATGCAATCCTCCTGCCTAGCCTCCCAAATAGCTTGAATTATACATGTGTATCACCAAACCTGGCTTTTATTTATTTTTTATTTTTATTTTATTTTTTGGTACCAGGGATCCAACTCATGACCTTGCGCTTGCCAGGCAGGTGCTTATGCCGCTGAGCTAAATCCCGGGCCCAAACCTGGCTTTTAAAAAGTGTTTATAAAAACTAAAGTTGATAGGCTGGGGGTTTAGCTCAGTGATGTAAGCTCCTGCCTGGCAAGTACAAGGTCCTGAGTTCAATCCCTGGTACCAGTAAATGAATAAAATAAAATAAAATTGATATTATAAGGAAGGAGAGAAAACAGAACCACATAATTTCTTAATTACAACTAGAGAGGGCAGAAAAGAATGAATCTGTATTTTTATTGCTACAACTTCGTATGGCAGACTGGGAAAGTTATGAAGAATATGTGTTTATCCAGTTTATGGTTTTGAAGGCTGGGCGGGAAGGGTGAGGAAGCAGCGCTGCGGGTGGAGATCCATCGGAGTGCAAAGGTGTGGCTCAGGGTATCCACAGCCAACTGTGGATGACAGCCAAACTGGTTCTTATCACAGAGGCACTCTTGAAATGACCCAGTAACCCATTAACCCACTAACTCAGTTACACCAGTCATCTCCGGAAGGTCCCATCCATTCCCACTTCTTACTGCCTCACGAGGAGGATTCAATTTCAACATAAGGAAAAGAAAACCAGCATAAGGTTTGGTGAGAACATTCAAATCATAGAAGAGTGGGAAAAACGAAAATGAAAGTGACCAGGAAGGCAGGTAGAAAGCAGTGACCAATGTGGCAGATACTGACTCAACTACATCAGTAATTTTACAAGTCAGTGATCTGAAAATCACCAATCCCGGCAGGGCATTGTGGTGCACACCTATAATCCTAGCATTTGGGAGACTGAGGCAGGAGGACTGATGGACATGAGTTCAAAGCCAGCCTGTACTACTTTGTGAGTTTAAGACCAGCCTGAAATACATAGTAAGATCCTTTCTCAAAAAAAAAAAAAGCAAAACAAAACAAACAAACAAAAAGAAAGAAATGAACAAAGAAAGAAAGAGAAATATTCAAGAGATATTAAAAATAAAAAAGAAGCAGGGCGTGGCAGCTCACACCTGTAATCCCAGCACTCAGGAGGTTGAGGCAGGAGGATCGTTGGGAGTTCCAGACCAGCCTGGGCTACGAAGTGAGCTCAAGGCCAGCCTGAACTGCAAAGAGAGACCCTGTCTCAAAAAGACAAAAAAAAAAAAAAAAACAGTTTGAGGTAGTTCTTCATGGTAAAATGCAATGACACCAGATAGTAACTTGAAGTCATATGAAGAATAAAGATCTAAATAAAGGTAACTGCATGGGCAACTATAAAAGCTTGTTTTGTTTTGTGAGACAAGGTCTTGTTATGTAGTTCAGGTTTGAGCTGGGCTGGGCTTGAACTCAGTATGTAGCCAACTGGCTCCAAACTCTCAGTGATCCTCCTGCCTCAGGCTCTCAAATTCTGGAATTATAAGCATGTGCCACCACCCTCAGCTAAAATTGGCATTATTTTAATAAAGGTTTATAGCTCTACATAATTCAAAAGACAAATGCATTTAAAAGAACTGCTACTTTTTATTTCGGGAACAGTGTACAAAGCTGTAATTCTGGGACCTCAGCAACCAAAAGGTGTGAGGACGGAGGCAAAAGCACCTATGTTTTGTATGTCATGGGAGTTGAGCTGGTATAAATCTAAATTAGGGCATTATAATTTTAGGTTGTTAAATATAAATCCCTTAGTAACCACAAAGAAAACCTGTGTAAAGTATACACAAAAGAAAATGCAAAAGGAATTAAAACATTTCACTACAAAAATATCCACTAAAAAAACTAAGAGAAAAAAAGCCCAAATTACTGAACATAAAAGATGCAAAAAGGCATAAGAAAGCTCTAAGAGACACAGAACACATAATGAAATGATGGACTTAAATCTTTTATTTGAAAGACAAATTAACAGTTTCTTACAAAATTAAACATACTCTTACCTTAATACTCTAATAATCATGCTGCTTTATTTATCCAAATGAGTCAAAAAGCTATGTTTACAAAAAATCTACACTCAAATGTTTCTAGCAACATTACTCATAACTGCAAAAACCTGGCAGTGGGGAAGAGACCCTTCAGGAGCTGAATATATACACAGCCATCCATCCTTACGTTGGAATACTATGCAGCCATGAAAAGCCACGGGGGAACCATGACACATACTGGAAGTGAAAGAAGCCAGCCTGAAAAGACTCCCTGCCCTGTAATCCCACTCTATGAAACTGTGAAAAAAGCAAAACTGGGATGAGACGCCCAGCTTAGAAAGCGAGAACTAGTTGTGTATGATGACTTAGTTCTATACCCTAACCTATGCTCTGTGTAAACTGTGCGATCCTAAGCAAGCTACTGAGTCTCTCCTGCTCCGGTAGTAGTCTCTGCATTACAGGACTGGATTAAATGAGCTAATTTATGCAAAGCACCTAAAGAAGTATCTGCCAGGTGTGGTGGCTCACGCCTGTAATCCCAGCACTCGGGAGGCTGAGGCAGGAGGATTGCTGTGAGTTTGAGACCAGCCTGGGTTACATGGTGAGTTCAAGGCCAGCCTGAACTACATGACAAGACCCTGTCTCAAAAATACAAAAAAGAAAAAAAAGAAAGAAAAGAAAAGTATCCATGCCCAGGCTCTTTTACATGGTAGTTTGGGCCACTTAGCCTAGGAGTCCTCTGACATATAAAAAGCTGTGGGAAATAAAAGGCTCTGCACCTAGCTGGCTTCTGGCCAGCCCCTCCTCTGCCCCTCGGCACCATCTAGAGCAGAACGTTAGCATCACGTGACCCTGCCTCAGTCATCTCGTATAGCTCTTACAGTGCACAGCCCCTCGGTCAGTCTAGAGAGTTTTGTTGTTGGTTTGGTCTTTCTTGAGGTTTTTTAAACAGGAACCCAGTGGTTATTTTTCTAAGAAATCTCTTCTTGTTACTGGGACAAACTATATGCATGATATCCACAAAGAAAAGGAGATGTTTATTTTGTCTTTTAATTTTTATATTTATTTATTTATTTTGTCTTTTTGAGACAGGGTCTCACTATGCAGTTCAGAATGCCCTTGAGCTCACTTTGTAGCCCAGGCTGGTCTCGGACTCCAAACGATCCTCCTGCCTCAGCCTCCCGAGTGCTGGGATTACAGGTGTGAGCCACCGTGCCTGGCTATTTATTTTTATTTTAAAGAGAAAAAAAGTACAGAAAAATTTAAAAAACAAATAAAAGAAACAAGGAAGCGACAACAACAAAACCCAAAACCACAGTGATAGAATTTCAGACAAGATGGTAGGAATGTAACAATGGTTGTTACATTGCATAGTGTTATCTTCAAAGGCTCGCTCGGGTCACCAGACACAGGCATGCAAACCTGACCCAGTAATATGAGCCCTAACTGTTCCCTCCCTTGAACTTCTACAATAGAATTGGTAGGACGATTATCTTAGCCAGCTTGGTGTGTGTGTTTTCCTTTTCCGTCCCTTCTTTTCTCATTTTCCCCATCGCAGTTGTTCTTGCCCTTTGAGCAGTTTATTTCCCTATCGCGATATCTATTATACCTTTTGGATCTTATTTGCTCTTTCAGTTTCTTATACTAGGGAGACTATATGGTGTTTCCACGTGTAAATTTGATTTATTTCACTTCTGAGTGTCGTCTCCAGTTGCATCTCCTTACCTATGAAAGCCTCGAGTTTATACTTCTTTGTAGCTGAGCAGTACTCCATTGTATAAGAGTACCACATTTTTTTTTTTTATCCATTCCTTGGCTGATGAGCATTTGGGTTGTTTCCAAGATCTAGCTATCACAAATTGTGCTGCTACAAACATGGGTGCACATGTATCGCTGTGGTATGAGGTTTTTAATTCTTCTGGGTAAATACCCAGAAGGGGAATAGCTGGGTGAAATGGGACCTCTAATCCTAGTTTCCTGAGGAGTCTCCACACTGATTTCCACAGTGGTTGCACCAGTGTGCATTCCCACTGAGGGTGGAGAAGGCTTCCTTTTCCCCCACAGCCCCTCCAGCATTTGTTATTGGTTGATTTCTTGATGATAGCCGTTCTTTCTGGGGTGAGGTGGAATCTCTGTTGTTTTCTCAGATGACCAATGATGTTGGACATTTTTTATTTCAGCTCACAGTTTGCCGATCTACCTTGGCTGGTTCTGAGTTAGGGCAGTGTGGCAGAAGGGCTTAGCAGGGCAGAAGGGCCTGGGAGACAAGTGCAGAAGGCAAAAGGAGGAGCTAGGGAGAGAGAGAAAGCTCTCCAGGGTGCACCCCCAGTGACAGGATACCCTGTCTCCTAACAACGAGAGTGCATGATGCTTTGGGGGACTTTATTTTTTGGTTTTTTGAGACAGGGTCTTGCTGCGCAATGCAGTCTGGCCTTGAACTCTCTATGTACCCCAGGCTGGCCTCGAGCTCATGGTGATCCTCCTGCCTCAGCCTCCTGATGCTGGGATTACAGATGTGTGTCACTACACCCAGCGTTGGGGGATATCTTAAATCTAACCCATACCAGCAGCCCAGAACTCTAGACTGTTGCTGGAGATTGTGGTGACACAGGTACCTACTTTTCAACCATGCCTGGCCCTTGGCCAGTGTTTTTTCTGTATCACTTCTGCACCTGCCCTCGCCGCCATCCCAGAGGTCTGGCCTGTCCTCCTCCATCTTTACTGCAGCCGCCCTGTCTCTTTCATGGCCTGTGCACCAACCACCTCCAGGCCAAGTCCAGGTAGGGGCCAGAAGCCACACTCGTTATTTGAACAGAGCGACAGTCGTGCTGCTATGAGCACTAACTTCAGAATGCTTTTGTCACCCAGGAAGAATCCCACCCCCATTCGAACTTACCCCCTTCCCCTCCTCCCTCCCTCCCCCCCTCCACCCCATCTCTACTTCCTGTCACTGTAGTTGTCACCAGGATCAGTGCTGCCTGTTGCTGGGTGTGGCAGTGAATTTCTGTAATCCCAGCACACCAGAGGCTGAGGCAGGAGAATCGCCATGAGTTGGAGGCCGGCCTGGGCTACATAGTGAGTTCAAAGCCAGGCTGCACTACAGAGCAAGACCCTGTCTCACAACAAAACAAAAAAGCTTCACATAAATGGAATAACAACATCCTTTTGTGTCTGGCTTTTCTCATTTACCACAGTTTCTTAAACTTCACCCATGCAGCACATATCATTTTGGGTACATTGTATGGCTTGTACGGATTGCCGTATTTTCTTCATCCATTCATCAGTTAGTGGGTATTTGGGTTCCTTCTACTTATTATGAAAAAGCTGTGAGCATTCACATACAATTAAAAATGAGCAAAATATCTGAGTAGACATATCCCCCCCCCACATAGATAACACAACTGACCAATAAGGCTGAGCACAATGGTACACTCCTATAGCTCAGGTACTCAGGAGGCTGAGGCAGGAAGATCTCAAGTTAAGGCCAGCCTGGGTAAATTAGCAAGACACTGTCCCAAAATTAAAAAATTATTTTTTAAATGGTGAGGGGTGTAGTTCAGTGGTAGAACCCTTGCTTAGTATGTGAGGGGCTGTGGCAGAGGAGAAACAGCTCATGGCATGGCTGCAGGAAGCAGAGAGAGAGAGAGAGAGCAAAGGAAGAGGGAGGGAGGACACTGTTCCAAGCCATGCCCCCAGCCCACCACCTCCAAGTAGGCATCACCTCCCCGCATCACATTTAGCTAGAAATTCAGCAATTCTTACTCCTACCTGTAACATAGTACCCATTGTTCAGCCAACCTCTTCCTGTCCCATCTGTTTTCACCAGTCTCTGCTGGCCACCATTCTTCTCTTTTATGAGATCAAACGTTCATATTACACAAATGAGTGAGATTATGAGATACTTGTTCTGTGCCTGATTTGTATCCCTTAAGCTAATCACCTCCAGTTGTTGTAAGTGACAGAATTTCATTCTTTTTATGGCTGCATAATATTCCATTGTGTATTTGTACCACATTCTAAAAATCTATCCATTGATGGACACTGAGGCTGTTTCCGTCTTGGCTATTGTGTTCAGTGCCACAATAAACATGGCAGTAACAGTGTCTCTTCAACATACCCAGTAGTGTGATTGTTGGATCATACGGTGGTTCTATTTTTAGTTGTTTTTTAGAAACTTCCATACTAATTTTGGTAAGAGCTGTACTAGTTTAGATTCCCACCAACAGTAGGCAGGTAGGTATTCCCTTTTCTCCACATGTTTGATGGCACTTTTTTTTTTTTTAATTGGTACCAGGGATCGAACTCGCTAAATCCCCAGCCCCTTGACCGCACTTCTTATCTGTTGTTTTTTTGATAACCATTCTGATGGAGTACGATACTATCTCATCATGGTTTTGGTTTGTGTTTCCCTGTTGGTTACTGACCTTGAGCATTTTTTCATATATCAGTTGGTCATTCGTTTTGTCTCCTTGTGAGTAATGTTTATTTAGGTCTATTGCTCAATTTAGAATTGAGCTCTTTGGAGTTTTTGTTATTGAGCTTTTTAAAAAATTATTTTACATACTGGCGATAACCCCTTATCAGATATATAGTTTGCAACTATTTCTTCCATTCTGTCCATGGCCTGTTCACTTTTTTGATTCCTTTGTTGTACAAAAGCTTTTGTTTGGCCAAGCATGGGGCACATGCCTGTAATTCCAGCCTTCGGGAGGCTGAGGCAGGAGGATTGCAAATTCAAAGCCAGCCTGGGCTACACAGTAAGATCTTGTCTCAAAGGGAAAAAAAAGACATTTCGTTTGATGTATTGTCATTTACTTATTTTTGCTTTTGTTTCCTGTGCTCTTGAGGGTATTGTCCAAAAAACAATCTTTGCCAGCCCCAATGCCTTGAAGCATTTCCTCTATGCTTTCTTTTAGTAATTTCACATGTAAATGTTTTTTAACGCTAGCAACTGAACCCAGGGCTTCATGCTGAGCTATGTTCTCAGCCCTTTGAATTAAGTTATTTATTTTGAGACAAGATCTTGCTATGTAGTTCCAGCTGGCCTTGAACTCTCTGTGTAGACCAGGCTGGCCTCAAACTCAAAGTGCTCCTCCTGCCTCAACTTTATAAGTGCTGGGATTACAGGTATCTACCACTATGCCTCTGATTTATTTATTTTTTAAATTTTGAGATGACTTTTGCTAAATTGCCCAGTCTGCCCTCAAACTGGTGATCCTCCTGTCTCAGCTTCCTGAGGGGCTGGGATTATAATGCATGAGTGGCCAAGTCCAACTACCAGTCTTGTATTTAGTTGTTGAGGGCCATTCCATATAATTTTGGGGGGAAAACCATTTCATAATTTTTTTTGTTTGTCTTTTTGAGACAGGGTCTCGCTATGCAGATCAGGCTGGCCTTGAGCTCACTTTGTAGCCCAGGGTCGGTCTCGAACTTGCAAGGATCCTCCTGCTTCAGCCTCCCCCCCAGTGCTGGGATTACAGGCATGAGCCACCATGCCTGGCTAATCATTTCATAATTAAACTGCGCTTGGAGCTCGTCCGAGGCCTAGTATTGTACCACGCCAGCTGGCCATGGCATGCCGAAACAGCTCCGTGGGCCTCGGGTCTCCCGTGAGGCCTCATGGTCCCATGATGCTCTGATGCTCCAGGGTGAGATTGTATCAGCTGGGGAATCTTGGTTCTTTAAGAACCGAGTGGGAATTAAAGAAATTGTTTTGCCTTGGGGAAAGGAGAAACTTCTTATTAACCCGCCCCCTCTCTGGGCCTTCCTCATCCATATGAGATCCAGCATAAGGCCACCACCGCCCTCTGCGTCATAGATAATCCCTTCGCCATCTTTCTTGGCGTAACGGTTCAGTGAACACCGAGGTGCTGGCCGCCTCTTGGCCCTGTGTTCCCTGCGAACCACTGGTCATCCCAGATCCGCGCTGCATCTCCGCTTTGTCTCTTGCTCTTTTTCATGTGCTGTAACACCTTGAGGGAAATTGGGGATGCACTGCAGGGGTCCCTGATGTCTGCTCTTCAACCCATTTTTATTTTTATGGTTGGAGAGAGTTAGGGAATCTGGTCCCATTCTCTGCATATTGATAGTCAGTTTTCCCAGCACCATTTGTACTGTGTGTTTTTAGCACCTTCACAAAAATCAGCTGAGCTTGGTGGCATCCCGACACTCAAGAGGCTGGGACAGGAGGATCGCCATGAGTTTGAGGCCAGCCTGGGCTACAGAGTGAGTTCAAAACCAGTTGAAGTACATAGTGAGACTGTCTCAAAAAGAGATCATTGATTTGTGGACCTAGGGGTTTCCTTCTTAGCGCTGTATTCTGTTCCATAGCAATTGCTGAATTGTCTTTCTCTCTTTGTTTCAAGTTTTGCCTTATGTATTTTTGGGTTCCTCTGTTATACTTTTTGTATATTTTGATGGATTTACCCTGTTAACATCATAAAATCTCTTTTGTCTCTAATAACCATTTCTGGTTTAAAGTCTTTTTCTTTCTTTTTCTTTTTTGGTACTGGGGATTGAACTCATGACCTTCCAATTGGCAAGCAGGCGCTTATGCTGCTGAGCTGAATCCCCAGCCCCTAAAGTCTTTTTCTGATAAAAATGTAGCTCAGTATTTTTCCTTGGTTATTATAGTATGGTAGTACTTTCATCCTCTTAGGTTTCAACCTATTTCTATGTCCTTGAGTCTAAAGTGTGTCTTTCGAGTAAAGCATTTATCTTCAGTGAGAGGCAGAGAGAGGGAGGGCTCTTAAATGCATTAGTTTCTTATTAAATGGAAATACTGACAAGGCAGGATTTACCTCTATCATTTTGCTATTTGGTTCTTATATCTTTTTTTGTTTTCCCTCACATCTTCCATTGTTGTCTTTTGTGTAATTTTGGCTGTGCTAGTTTAATCTATGCAATTTTTTTACCTTTTCTGTGCATGGTACCCTGGGGATTGCCACTAACCCTTGGCTTATAATGATCTAGATCAAATTAATACCAATTTACAATAATTGCATAAAAATTTGCATTTACATAGCTGTTTTCCTTTTTTTATGCTGTTGCTACAAATTAAACATACATCATTTGTTCATTATAGGTTTATAACTATTGCTTTATAAACTTGTCTTTTAAATCAGGGACCGAAAAGGAGTTATAACCAAGAAAATATATTTGTTATTTATGTTCTTTTTGTTTTGTTTTTGTAGTACTGGGAGGTTGAACACAGGGCCTGTATCTCCACCGCTTTTTACTTTTTAATCTGAAACTAGGTTTTGCTAAGTCTCTAGATTATCCAGGCTGAACTTGTAGCTCTCCTGCCTCAGCCTCCCAGAGTGCTGTCATCTGCTACCACACCTACCTGTTATCTTTTATATTGATTGGTGCTCTTTATTTCATCATGTGGTGTCTTGGTTACTTTTCTCTCGTTGCTGAGACAAAATAACTGAGGCCCAAAATGAAGGATGGAAAGTTTCATTTAGCTCACAGTTTGTGGAAGTTTTAGTCCCTAATCAGCTGACTCCAAGGCAGGGTGGCCTGGCACAGGGGCAACAATTCAAGGTGGCAGATCGGTAAAGCAGCAGGAGCAAAAAGAAGGGGTTCAAACCTTTTTCCTGCCTTATATTGTAAACAGGCCAGGCCCCAAGGGATGGTGTAGCACTCACAACATCTCCCTGCCCTCCTCTTGCACAGGCTGAGGATGGTACAAAGGACTCCGCCCCCTGCTGAATCACTGAGTTGAACTTCTGACCTTCTCAAATTGGCACAATGAACTGCATCCTAGAGTTTCAACTGCTTTTGTGCTCTACACCCCAGGGTGCAGAGCTGCTGAGTCAGTTAGTTAGGCTTCTAGACTTCTCAAGTTGACACCGGTATCCACCATCACATGTGAATTTAAGGTGCTGCCTAGCACCCCTTCACTTCAGGGTGGGTCAGCTGTAGATGAACTCTCTCGGTTTTTATCTGGGAATGTGTTCATGTCTCCGTCATTTTTGAAAGATCACGCCCCTGGGTTCAAAGTCCAACTATAGAATTACTAGCCAGGCACAGTGGCTGAGACAGGAGGATGCCCAAGTTCAAACCCAGCCTGGGACAATTTAGGGACTCAGGGAGACCCTGCCTCAAAATAAAGAATGAAAGAGAGATGGAGATGCAACTCAGGCCAGAGGCCCTGGGTTCCATCCTAAGCAGCGGGGAGTGATTATGTATTGACAGCCTTTTTAAAAATAATTTTGAATGGGCCAACCTATTCCCCCCGGGTCTGCGACAAGATCTCACCGTGTAGCAGCTGTGTAGTTCAGGCTGGCCTCAAACTCGCAGTGAGGCTCCTGCCTCAGCCAAGTGCTGGAATTACAGGCCGGCACCACCACGCCCAGCCCTGTTCCTCTCTTTAACGTGTATGTTGGTACACGTGATGGTGCCCCAGGGGTCTCTGAAGCTGTTTTGATTGTTCATTTGTGTTCCTATTTCTATTCCTTGGGTTAATGCCAACATACCTATTTTCAAGTTTATTGATTCTTGTTCCGCTTAGTCAAATCTGCCACTGAAACCCTCTAGTGAATTTTTCATCGCAGATGTTACACTTTCCCGGTCCAGAATTTCTTCTTTGTTCCTTTGTGTAATTCTATTTCTCCTTTGTTACTGTTTTTTGGAACGGGACCTTGAACCCAGGGTTACTCTGACTGAGATACATCCCTAGACCTTTGAATTTTTTTGAGATAAGGTCTTGCTAAGTTGCCTAGGCTGGCCTTGGAACTTGCGATTTTCCTGCATCAGCTTCCCGTAAGTAGCTGGGATTACAGGTTTGTACCACCTCACCTGGCTGCTTGCTATTTGTTAAGACTTTATTTTTATTATTTAGAGGTGTTTTTCTTTAGCTCTTCAAACATGTTTAAAATAACTGTTATAATCTGGTACTAAGGAAAGTTAAAATGCCATAGTTTTTTTCTCCTTTTTCTTTTTTGTTTGATACTGGGGATTGAAGCCGGGACCTTCTCACTGAGCTACATCACCAGCTGCTTTTTGTTTTTATTTTGAGTCAGAGTTTTGCTCAGGTTAGGCTCAAACTTGTGATCCTCCTACTTTAGCCTCCTAGAATTCTGGGATTACATGTACCATCATACTCAGTTTTGTTGTTCAATGTTATTTTTTTTTTGAGACAGGGTCCCACTATGCAGTTCAGGCCGGTCTTGAGCTCATGGTGTAGCCCTGGCTGGCCTTGAGCTCATGGGGATCTTCCTGCCTCAGCCTCTGAGAGCTAGAATTACAGGAATGAGCCCCCATGCCCAATCCGGCTTTGTTGTTCTTAATGAAACAACTTTTTTTTTTTTTTCCTCAGATGAGCACTCTCTGGATTGCTGAAAGTATTTGGTTAATTTCCAGAGGTCTGTGAAAGTTGATTCTGATGATACATGGCAGCCTTTTTTTCACTGCTTTTATGGAGGAAGCAAACTTTCAGTGGTTCTGATTAGACCATTTTTGCTGACCCTCTGTTGTGGATCTTGATTCCAACTGTGAAGATATTTTTAGGACAACTGGAAAAAACTGAACAGATTGGCTGTTATTCAAAAATTTGTTTGATAGAAAAGCTGTGTAAAAGTCATATTTGAAGATGCTGTTAGAAATACATACTAGCATTTTAGGGTTTCTGATATCTGCTTTCAAATATCAGCTCACACACCAGCAAATATGTGTGCAGAGTAAAATAACGGTATACGGTGATCATTGTTGAAGCTGTTTGACAGATACATGGAGGTTCATTGTGTGGCTTTATTTTTGTGTGTGAAAATTTCTATAGTGAAAGTGTTTTTTTTTTTTTTTTAATAGAGGGCTATCCAAAAGGGTTATCTGTGGATCCAAATGAGGCTGCCATAAACTGGGAAAAAGTAAACTGAGCTTCTACCTGGCCTTGGGTAGAGGAGAGGGAAGCAGAACCGGGAGACAGCGCGTGTGTATGCAGAGTGAAGGGTGAGGACAGACTCCCGCGGGCAGTCCCAGAACGAAAGGACCCATCGCAGCGCGAGCAGAGTGGAACAGGGAACTGTCTCTGCATCTGAAGGGTCAGGGGAATGACGACCAAAGGCAGCTCCGGGTCTCACCCTACCCCGTCCACGTCTTTGCCTATCCAGTGTCTTCCCTAGAACTGGTAAGGGAAGGGTGCAGCTGCCTGACACCAGCCCAGCCCATTCCATCCGGCTCGGGCAGCACCACGGGCCAGACCCAAGGCTGGAGCTATGCAGCCTCAGCGCTTCAGGGATCCAGGCCTGGGATGGGGCAGGCTCTGTCCGCCCAACAGCCTCAAGACACAGAGCTCTCTGGTGACTTGATCAACGAAGCTCCAGGAATCTTAAGTGGCATTACGAAGTGTGCACTTACGAGTTCCTTATAGCATACTCCAGAAACAGAGATCTTAAAACCCTGAGGGAGAGGAGAGATCCATCCAGAGGAACTCTCACAGGGCAGGACAGCACAAGGTCTGGGGGGCCCTGCTGTACTTGCATCTGAGGTCCGCCGTCTTCCCTAGTGGGGAAATAGAGGCCCAGGAAGAGACAGATGTCCTGTGGCCTGAGATCAAAGAGGATGGTTTAGAAACAGCAACCGGAGGGAGGGAGTCAAGAACCTGCCAGTCTTGGCAGATGGCAAGTGTGAGCCCAGCCTGGGCAACTCAGCAAGACGCTGTCTCAAAATAAGGACTGAGGGGCCGGGGATTTGGGTCGGCGGGGATATAGCTCTGCCTGGCAAGTGCAAGGTCCTGAGTTCAACTCTCAGTTCATGTTGTTGCTACCACCCACACAGGTATCAGGTGGAATGCATCCAGAATGTCTAGTGAGTACAATCTGCAGGTCACCCTGGGAAACAAGGGGCCAGAGGATGCCACACATCTTCCACGGGAGGTGAGATCTGAAACCGGCATCATGGGCAGTGCTACTCAGGGTCCTTAACTGAAGGTGCCCACGCCCCCAGGTTCATTTATAACTACGTACCTAAAGAACGGCTTTATTGGTGATATAAGGGACTCAAGGTCTCCCTTGTGACCTGCACACTCCAGGTGCCATCATCCGAAGTCACACAGTTCATGAGTTTGACAAGAGGTCAGATCTCTACCTCTAGTTAGAATAGTTCCAAATCCTGCTTTCAGAACCAACCACGAGGCCAGAGGCTGAGTCCTAACAGGCATCAGCGCCCCTGCCTGAGGGCTCGGGAGGCTGGTTGAGTTGTTCAGCAATGTCTGTGAGGCCACGGAGATGAGGTGGAGGCCGGAAATGCTATGGGAAGTTCCCCCAAGAGAAGTTTCCAAGAGGGCTCATGCTTGGGCGAGCATGGCACCTGGCCCTGCGATGGAACTTTGGGAACGATGAGGTCAGGTGGCCGAGCAGGCCCAGGGAGGAGAGAGCCCTGCTCACTGGCCTGCACATGCCGAGGCTCCACAGTGCAAGCTCCGCAAAGCCACCACGGCCTGTCATCTGCCTCAGCTCCTCACTCCTAGGACTTCCACTTGGAGAACTCCAGGCTCTGGATAGGGTACAGGTACCACATCACCACGCCTGAAGGGTTGACAATCACCGTGAAGTTGGTTTTATGGTCGAGGTCTGTGATGATCTCCCCTGAGAAGACGTCTTGGGCCTGTGGTGAGGAAGGGATGTCAGCACTGTCAATATTGGACAGCTGTAGAGACCCCCTCAGAGGATGGAGAAGCCTGGACATGGGCCTGCCCACACTGGGACTCCAGTCTGCCTACTGGAGTGGGAGCCCCGATCCCTCTCCCCTCACTCATCCACAACAAAGTGACAGATGTCCAAGCACAGGCAACAGAGAAAGCCCCAGCCTGTGGAAAACCAGGGGGAGGACAGTGCTAGCGAGGGCTGGCCAGTGAGCGGCCTAAGCAGACCTGGGGCCTCCTTTGTACACAGCGGGTCCCTTCTGCAATGCTGGGAACACTGGCACAGAGAAAGAACTTCAGCACCTGCAGCGCCCTGTGGGCACCTGCCAGAGGCCTGGGGAAGCCCCGTGGGGGTAAGGAACACCCCCAGCAATGCCCCAGAGGCTGGGCCTGGGCTGCTCACCTCATACACTCTGGAGCTGGGGAACTTCAGGTGGCCCAGGGATGTGTGGTAGCGGTAAGGCATGTCCGTGCGGCGGCTGAAGAACACCAAGGCACTGGCCTCCTCAGACAGGGGTCGCATGAACACTTCAATATGGGATTTTTCCTGGGCAAAAGATAGCTACTGGCTGGAGTCCCTTTGTAACCCACCTTTGAGATCTGTGCCACCCCCCGCCCTACCCCAGCTCTGTGTCCCACGTCACCTTGGGGACGATGGGACAGTGCTATAGCCACCCAGCTTGTCTAACCCTGCTTTCCTTCCCTGACTCAGCAAACACTCACAATCCCTTAAATCCGAGAGGGAACCCCTCCTTCTCTGAGGGATGTCACCTGTGCATCCCCCGTACTCTCATGTTGTGATGTGTCCCCACCCTGTCTACTGAGAGCTGGCCTGCTGTGACCCTGCCTGCATGCAGCAGAATCCCAGCAGAGTCCTCGACTGCGTACAACCCGGAGGGGACTTCAGAGACCCAGCCCCATCTTGCCCGCAGGCTGGCAGCCTCATCCTCCAGGGAGCCCAGTTCCTTATCTCACCCCAGCTTTCCACCAACGCCCCAGTACCTTAAGAATCCTGCGTCCCTGGATGCCCAAGGGATCCTGGT
The DNA here is from genome assembly GCA_004027455.1 of Hydrochoerus hydrochaeris. Lineage (NCBI taxonomy): Eukaryota > Metazoa > Chordata > Mammalia > Rodentia > Hydrochaeridae > Hydrochoerus > Hydrochoerus hydrochaeris. The sequence goes on along the minus strand of PVLA01009453.1, from coordinate 5,941 downwards.
TGATTTTGATCATGAGTGGATTCTGCAGAATCTCCACATTCTGGGCTGAGATGGTCCGCAGGTCCGTGGACATGAAGAGGGGTGCTGCCAGCACTGTCCACAGGGCCATCTGGGCCCGGGCTTGCTCAAAGCTGAGACCAAAGTTCCCAATGATCAGCTGAGGACAGAGGAAAGGAAAAGTCAGCTCTGCCCTCCTCAGGGAGGTGGGGTCGGGGGCCACTGACAGAGCAGAAAAGGGCGGGGGAAAGACGGTCAGTGAGGGGCCAAGTTAGTCATCTTCCATGCATGTGACAGCTGTTTCCCTTCGAGAGCTCTTGGTGGTCACCCCGTAGCACTGCGGCTTATGCAGATAATCAGCTGAGGGCTTGTTGCCCAGGTGTTTATAAATGGGCACAAGTCAAGAAATAGACCCATGGTGGCAGTGGTAGGAAACCAGACCTAGACTGATTCCCTGTGCTTGCCACTAGCCACCTACCTGTCCTAGCTATGGCCAATTGGACCAAAGGGGTCTCTGGGCCCAGGGCAACCAACCAGTGCAGTCAGGACACAAGTGTTACTGCTAATGTGACATGCTATGGTACTAGGTGACAGCAACTTAACCAAGCACTTGGGGATGTACCAGATGCTCAGCCAGGCACTACAACATTATTTGACCGTCTGAACAGCCCTAGGTAAAGTAGCTATTGTTACCGTTCTCATTTTCCATATGACAAAACACACACACACACACACACACACACACACACACACTCTCCCATGAGTGGCAGAGTTGGAGCCAGAACTCCAAAGCAAGCAGGTTCTGTGCCTCCAGGCTGCGTGCCCCCGCTGTACTTTGCTGATGAATACCCGCTGACTAGATGTCCATGAGACTACAGTAGAAGTCACCAGGGCCATCCCTGATCGAGGATGGAAGGGCTAGAAGCAGGCCTGAGGGCCAGTTGTGTCTGTGCAGGGCCAGGTAAGACTGGGGACGCTTTGCAGCAAGGTAGGGTACAGGGCATTGAAAGGGGAGCCAGAGGAAGACGTGAAGAGGACAGGCCAGGTGCCGAGAAGGGCAAGAGGACATGGAACAGGCAGGATCTTGTCTCAGGAGAGGGTCGGTGGCTACAGACTCAGCTCTTTGGCTTTAAGAGACCTCCGAATGGCCTGGGGGTGCTGAACAGCAGGCACTTTCACTCCCTTCCTCTGAACATCCTGACATGAAGGGGGGGCAGGGCGGGGACCCACACTGTAAACACAGCTGTCAGGCCAGCCTCACACACCCTGCCTGATGCACCTGCATTTCAGGAAAACTGGTCTCACACCTGGCAGTGAGTATCAGGGAATGAAGAGAGCCTGAGCAGCGGGTAATAGGGTCGCCAAGCCTAGCAGGCCTAGGGACGTCCCCCTTGCGTGCCGATTACCATGTCTGGGTCATTCCAGTGCCCAGGGCCGGCCACTGGCTGCAGAATGTTCTGGTGGAACACAAACCAGTCCAGGATAGACAGCACGTCCTGCCAAGAGTCCTGGATGTCGTCATAGTTGCGCCAAAGGTTGCAGATATTGGCCAGCAGAGTGTAGTTCACCTGGACGTCGGGGAAGGCAGTGTCCACACCAGCGTCACACTCTGCCCCCTGGGGCCACCCGAGGCTGGGGAGAAGGCTCCACAGGACACAGGGTGGGAAGGGGGAAAAGCACAGGTCCCCAAGCCTGTTTAGGACCAGGAAGCCCTCTGAGAGGGCCGCCTGCTGGGGATTGCCCAGGACTCCCCTCTATACCCACTAGGGCCAGGAGCCTCCCCTGCCCTCTCATGCCTGTGGGGCCAAGCCCAGGGTGTGGGCCCAGGCTGGCACCCTCAGCCTTCCCTGTGCACATGTGCACACACATGCCATTTCCTCTCAGAGTCCCGCCATCTGTCAGCCATGATCCTTAGATCTGGAGGTGTGAGCCCATCCTTCCTAGGGGCAGATGTGCTGGGGCTGGGGTGTCCTCTTCTGCATTTCCATCACGTGTGGCTCACTGCCTTAGACAGCAACCTCTTCAGACCACCCAGCCAGGGGAACCCTGCTTCTTCTGACCTTGGGCTAGCTGAGGCCCCTTTACTGTGACCCTTGCTCTAGATACCCACAAACTAACGTGTGGACACCTGCTAGGAGAGCAGCTCTGGCTCTGGCAGCCACGTCCCAGAGCCTGGCACCCAGAGGGCCAAGAGGCCTGGGCCGGGCAGCGCCCTGGAAGATGGACACACAGAACAGCTTACCTTGGGGGGCAGGCCTCCTTCGTAGGCTGGCCAGCTGCAGGAGAAGGCGATGGGGCGGCCCGTGGCATTGAGTGCAGCAGCCATCATGGGGTACCCTGGAGAAAGCCCAGTTGCCATTGGGAAGGCCTTAGCTCAAACCGTGTCCCTCCACATATGAAGAAACTGAGGCTTCCTGCCCTGTACCCAGAGCCTCAAAACTTCCTCGGTGGGCTTGGTGCCAGCCCATCTCAGGGACTGGGAACCACGATCCCTCTGCTCCTGGGTGAGGGAGACCGTGAAAGCCACCAAAACAGGCCCGACACAGACCAAGCTCCTGCAGCACCCTGAAGGGCATCGCCCACCCGGCTGCAGAACTCACCTTTGGCCCGATCCTCCTGGGTCGAGAAGCAGCCATCCAGCTTCAGCATGTCCACCTGCCACTCGGCGAAGGTTTGGGCGTCCTGCTCCACCTTGTCCAGTGTGGTACCCGGGTAACCCATGCAGGTTAAGTTGCCCATGTCCGCGTAGATGCCCAGCTTCAGACCCAGGGAGTGAGCCTGGGGGGTGGGGTGGGGACAGTGAGCTCAGGTCGGACCCTCAGGGAGTAACCACTCCGATACATCTGACCCAGGTGCATTATCTGACCCAGTTACATCTGACCCATCCCTACATAACATCCTACATCTGGGATCAGCTCCAAAACTGCCTCTTCCAGGGAAATCTTCCTGGAGTTCCGTCCAGCTTATGACGCCCTTTCTGGCTCTTACTATATTGGGCCAAAAGGAGGCGCGTTCATTTGTTACTTTCCTAGGTGGGTGACATTGCCAAGCAGGGACAGTGTAAAATGCACCCCAAAGCAGGGTTGGAAGGAGGGGGGAGGGGTGTGTCTCTCAGGCCAAGGGGCAGGGCCAGGCTGGGGCTCACATAGTCAGCCAGGAAGGCGATGCCGTGGGGGAAGCGCTTGGAATCAGGCACCAGGCGGCCGTGGGCATCGCGCCCACCGATCCAGCAGTCATCAATATTGAGGTAGACGTAGCCCAGGTCCCGCCATCCGTCCTTTGCCAGCCGGTCAGCCATCTCCATGAAGAGTTGCTCACTAGCAAGGGGCAGGAGGTGAGGCCACTGAGTGGCCCAGCCTGGTTCTTACTCCCATCCTTTCCTCAGTTCTGAGTGTGAATCTGGGCCATAAAAGCAACGGTCCTGCTGGGAGCCCAGGATGAAGCCAGGTAACAGGGCAAATGACCCTGCAAGAATGCGTGAGAAGCAAGGTGGGGTGAAGAGAGTGATCTGGGCCCAGACCAAGGGGCAGCACTGGGCAAAGGAAGGCAAGGGGGGGCCTGCCTGTCCTTTTAAGCTGTCTTCTTACAACTGTCTTGGAAGCCAGGTACTCCATGAGGCCCCTGCCCCATAGAGGCCCCAGGCGGGCCACAGGACTAGATGTCACATGTCCCTGATGTCACTTGTGCCTGACCTTGGTTTCTTTGCCAGATGAACCCCTCCCTCCCTGTGCTTACACTGCAGGTCTTGGACAAGACTTATCAGGTGGATGTGGCCCTTACTTACCTGATGCAGTTCTTTGGGTCCTCCTCACAGTTTATGTTACAGCGGAAGCGTTCCCAGGACAGCCAGCCCATGGGGGGCGTCTGCAGGAGCCCGTTGTCCAGCATCAGCACCTGGGCCACCAGGGCCAGCAGGAGCACTGGGGGGTGGGAAGGACAGGAGACAGGAAGGTGACTGAATGGCTCCCACAGCCATGACCCTTATGCCCCTGTCCACTTGCCACTCAGCCCTGAAGCAGCTGCCTACACAGCAGGGAAACCAGGGGTTCGAGTAGAACTGGCTCTTCTTTTAGCAGCTGCCTAGTATGCTGCAGTAAGTGGGGTGCAGTGCTATGGCAGGGGAATCGTGCGAGGTCCAACTCCTCACTTTCTGGGTGGACATCAGCAAAGGAAAGCACTTGGTCCTATTCACCCAACAAGTGTCTCCCCCCCGCCCCGAACTTGACAGTTCACTGTGGACCCCAGGCACCAGGTGTCCTAAACCTCTGTCCAGGACCATCTACTGCCACCACAGACCCGAGGGAGACCTCAGAAGGACTTAGGAGGCCGGCCAGGGAGGATTTATAGTCAGCCTGCTTCCCTAGCTGGGTGAGCCCTCTCCCTTGGGGGCTACAGTTCCCTTCCGTTTAAGTTACCATGTCCCCTTTGAGGGCTGGCATCAGTACATGTTGGTATCACATAAGATAAGGCCCCTTGCGTCTGGGGCAGGGGGAGGAGGTGAAAGAAGCAGCAGCCTCTCTGGAGGGGCACAGATTCCTGGGTGGGGAGTGTACACTTTGCTGCACCAGCTCCAGGAGAAAGAGGAAGATGACTCCCTACATAACCCACATCAGGGAAAAAGGACCTCACCAAAGAGCTGGAACTTCCTCACCGCCCCCGCCCCGCCCCCAGCACTCCCCAAACCGCCGTGTAGATGTAGCTACCTATTTTCAGAAGCATTGCTTCAAGCAGCATCCGGGACCTGGCAAAAATCGGGTCTGCTTTGATCAATTTTGTGTCGGATCCTGGAAGATAAGGCACGTGGGAAAACACCGAGGTCGTGGCCACCTGGCTGCCTCTGCCGCCCTTACCCGGTCGTGTTTCCTACTCCTGATCCAGCCCAGCCCCAGCTCTGGCCCCAGCCGGCCCTTCCCGAAGCCTAGGCTCTTCCTACAGAAGTACCGGCAAGTGTCTCGGACTTCAGATCTCACACTATCCGCTACGATGTGGGGGCCAGAGGGAGGGTGCCCCAGGGTGTCCTCTGCCAGGCTAAGGCCAGAAAGGGGCAGCGACTGGCTCCAGGACGTCCAGGAAAAACAGGGACTCTGGGGCCGGAATGGGGTCCCGACTGTCACTCAGATCCGGGGTCCCCCCTGGCCCCTAAGGACCCAGGGCCCCAGCACCGAAATCGCCGAGGTGCCGGCACACTTACCACCCGGGGAACCCGGGCTACGGCCCTCTGGCTTCTGCCCCCAGGGCCTCTGGGGCTCGCGTCACCTGATTCGCCCCTTTCTTTCCAGTGGGGTGGGGCCTGGAAGCCAGACGAGTCTTCCGGCGCAACCGATCAGAAACCCTAGCAACGCCATGCCTCGCTCTTATGGGCCCAAGCGGGCTAACGCCCCGCCCCTGGAACCTCCCAAGCCACGCCCCTCGTCCCGCCCACAGCCGAGAGCTCCAGAGGCGGCCAAGAGCAGGGAGCAGCCACAGCTAGACACACCCACACAGACACACAGACACACAGACACACAGAGACACACACCCCCACACAGACACACAGAGGAACAGGCACACAGGCACACAGACACACAAGAGACACAGACACACAGACGCACAGACGCACAGAGGCACACACAGACACACAGAGACACAGGCACACAGACACACAGAGACACAGACACACAGACACACACACAGACACACAGACACAGAACACACACACAGAAACACAGACACACACAGACGCACAGACACAGACGCACAGACACACAGACACAGACGCACAGACACACAGACACACACAGACGCACAGACACACAGACGCACGCACAGACGCACAGACGCACAGAGGCACACACAGACACACAGACACACACGCACAGAGGCACAAACACACAGACACACAGAAATACAGACACACAGACGCTCAGAGGCACAGACACACACACAGACACACAGACACACAGAG
>PVLA01009452.1:0-74877 GCA_004027455.1 Hydrochoerus hydrochaeris | reverse complement strand
GGCTCACAGGTCCCCTCCCAGTCCCCTCGGCCCCGAGCTTCGAAGCGAGGACCCCAGCTGGCTGTTCCCCCATCTCGGACCTTGGGACCCTGGACCGGCTCTGCTAAGGGTATCACCTGACGTTAGGGTCCCAGGTCCCCAGCAGAGAGAGCCTCCTGACGTTGCTGTCGGTGATCTCGGAGAGCTTGTGTAGTGGGATGGCAGCCCGGGCACTGAACCTACCAAGGCCTTCAGAGTTTAGGGTGCTGGTCTCAGAACCTCTGATGTGTGCTGCTGTGTTCCCACCCAGGTTTCCCATCTGTTTCTGACCCTCTCATTACCTCCCCATGGTTTCCAGCACTGATGTTAGCAACCTCATTCAAGTCCAGTCTGCGTGCCCACTTCCAGGGTGGCTGTGGCACATTGCCGCCATCCCCCCTCACCTCCCCAGGAGACTCACCGTGATCTGGTGGGCCCACGGTTCCCACTCCTAAGTCAGTGTGATACTGTGCCAAGCTTCTGTTTTTTTCTTCTTGGGAGCTTTCTTCCCCAGCTGGCACAGGGTGGAGGGAAGTTTCCAATCAGAGTGTGCATTACCACAAGAGGCCCGAGTCTGGGTCCCTGTCTCTGTCCCCATCCAGCTCCCCAATTCTTGGATTTTCAACATGGCTCTATTCCTGGGCCCTCAGGCTCTCCCAGGTGGAAGGGGCTTTCCAAGCCAGGAGCCTGGGCCGTGGCCTGTCCTGTGCTGCCAGCCACTCAGACCATCTCTCAGGGCCTGCAGGTGGCTCCTTCCCATGTGCTGCTGTGTTGCCCAGGCTCTCTCTAACTTGTGACCCTTCTGCCTCCACCTCTCTGTATGGCCTAAGGCAAGGCATGTACCCACGCCTCTAACTTCTAGGGAGAATCTAGATTTTGAATGGTCCATGTGTGGTGGCCAAGGCCAGGGTGGGTCTTTCCAAGCCCAGTCGCAGGGCCGCAGGTCTCAGTCACAGGGCCAGTGCTTCCTAGGCAGGAACAGAGGTGGCACCTCACAGAGCCCTGGCCTGTGCTCCGGGTTTGCGCCCAGCTGTGGGAACAGGGAGAACAGCATACTGCCCATGCTGCACACCTAGGTGCAGGGCAGTAAGGCCACCTGGCCCTCAGGTGGCTGGGTGTGGTGGTCAAGGGTGCTCATCAGGGGTGGAGGGCCTTGGACATGGGGCCCTAGTGACTTGGAAGTGGGACCTGGAATCTCCCCGGTCACCCAGCCCTGGTGCTGCTGCTTAGAAGAGATTGGAGTGCCACATGCCCCTCATGATGGATCCCATGGGACATGGCCAGTGTTATCCCAGTGCAGGCCAGCAGGCCAGGAAGCCCCTGGGAGCTGGAGTTCACAAGTCCCCAGGACATTGCTCTAAGTGGACCTGCAATGTCCTCAGGGGCGACAGCTATTTCCTATAGTCCGGCTGTCCCAAGGGCTTTGGCCCACAGCCCCAGAGATGGCTCTGTCACCCGTATTTGTGCTGCTGGCGAGGCCACACAGAGGCTCAGTGGCTGGTGGCCGCCCAAGGACAGGGTACAGCGGAATCAGCTGGGAGCCCTGGCCTGCATAGTATCTGCCTTCAGGTGACAGCACCGCGGCAGTGCCACAGGGTTCAGGTGTTTGTGGGGCACAGCTGGATTGCCCCAGCCTGCCCAGTACTGGTGGTTCCAAGATGCAGCAAGATGGAGATTGGGGCAGGGAAGGGAACTCGGGGGCCAACACCATGTCCCCGACCATGCTCTAAGACAACAATAGAAATTGTAAACAACAGCTTTGAGACCCTCCCACCCCTCCTATTCAGCTGCATCCCTTCTGTGTCCTCTCTGCACTTTATGCCCCAGCACTGAGTAGGTGATGCTGTGTCCCCATCCGTGTCACTGGCCTGAGTCTCTCCCTGGGCACCAGATCTTCACAGGGGCCCCAAACCCAAAGCTGCTCACATTGGTATGTGTGGTGCCTTGTGGGCAGCCTGGGGCTGAGCTTTCTCATGGGGTAGCAGCCCTGAGTCACGATGGCCAGTAGCCTCGCAGTGAAGGGTGCTGTTGCTCAGAACAGGATGTCAGCTGGTTCCAGGGCCCTGCTAGGGCTCTGTGTCCCTGATTGTTGGGCTGGGCGTGGCTAAAGTGTGTGCAAACTGGACACACAGCAGCGGTGGCAGTGCACTTCTGTCATCCCAGCACTTGCAGGCTGAAGTAGGAGGACTGCAGAGAGTTCAAGGCTGTCCTGAGTCACATAGTAAGAGCCTGTGTCAAAAAAATAGAGATTAATAAAAATAGTGTACTTGGGAACAAGTGGTTGGTCTGCGTGGGGACTGAGACTGGACTGGGCCATCCCCTCAGTGTCCCTTGCCCATGGGGGTGGCTTGGCCTCTTGAAATGGGCAGTGACATCCTTCATGCCTTGTCTCCTGTCAGTTGTTCCTGGCAGGGTCCTGCAAGGAGATGCTCATTACTCTATAGGCTCTGCAGGGTCTGGGTTTTTGTGGTTTTTTTTTTTTTTTTTTTTTTTTTTAGTACCGGCGATCGAACTCATGACTGCGCACTTGCAAGGCAGGTGCTTATGCCACTGAGCTAAATCCCCAGCCCCCAATTTTTATTTATTTTTTTAGACATGGTCTCACTGTGTAGTGCAGGCTGGCCTTAAACCCACTATGTAGCCCAGGCTGGCCTCAACCTCACAGCAATCCTCCTGCCTCAGCCTCCCAAGTACTGGGATGACAGGCCTGTGCCAGCACACCTGCAGGGACTCCTTTTAGTGGCTGTACACAGAAGGAGAGTTCCATTTCGTCTCAGTGGACACAAAGAGATCTACTTTAATAAAAGTATTTGACACATCAAGAATTTTGATGACCTATCAGGGTGTGATGATGCATACCTGTAATCCTAGCACTCCATGAGACTATTGCAGGACTGCAAGTTTCATCCTAGCCTGGGGAATTTGGGAACTGAGACCCTATCTGTTAATTGCAAAAAAAATTCCTAAAGGCCTAGAACTGTATCTCAGTTTGACAACTCTGGGTTTTACCCTCTGTACTCTGAAAAGGAAAAAAAAAAACTAGATGATTTGCATATTTGAACCATCAGAAGCCTAGCCAACATCTTTGGAAGTGGACCCTTGGGGCATTAGGGTAAGCTATAAGGTAGCTGACTCTAGGAAATTCTGTTTATCAACAGTGGGATGCTTACTGGACATCCCAGGTTGAATGGGTTTTTATATGTAGGTCCTGCTATTTCCAGTAGCTCTTGTTTGGCTGCCTGGAACTCAAGTCAGTGGAGGCCTGTGTTTTGTGTAAGATGCCCTAGCCTGCAGTCGAGGGGGCAAATTCAAAGCCTTAGGAAGAATTGGAGTGGGTCCATCCTGGGTCCTGCACAGCCTGCCCTTCCACTGTTGTCAGAAGGTCACTGAGGCCAAACCAGGCATTCTCGATGCACTGCCACGTGGAAAAGCTCTGTGGAGTCCCAAACTCTTGTTAGGTGTGGCGTTGCTGACCCCTTTGGGATGGTGTCATGTGGGAGACCTAAACCTGGTCTCCATTCTAAGACAATAAGCCATCCTCACATTTCCAAGTTAAACATTAGGGTTAAACTTCTGTTTGGAGATAAATTCCTATCTGTCAGCCTTCCTTGGCCGTCCCCCTACACCTGTGGTACAGAACCTCCCGCTGTTGCTTGGTAACCTCCTGATATCAAAGGCTCCGGTTCCTGCGCTTCCCTAACAAAGGATTCTCGGGCTCCCGAACTATATATATTGGCGCACCTCCCCTTAATAAACGGGACTTGATCAGAAAATTTGACTTGTCTCCATTTCTCGTGTCTCTTGTCCCTTTCTCATCCCGCGGGTCGGGACAGTGTCACATAACAGAGATATTGTGGCAGATGCCTTGGTCTAGACATCTTTGCCAAAGCCTAATTGATCACAGGGTCTCCAGAACGAAATAGAACACAGCCTCCTCCATCAGTGGCTAGTATGTGTCACTCCTAAGTTTGGGAGTCAAGTCCCTGATTCAGTCTGTTAACCTGGTTTGCAGACCTAAGTCAGTGTGGAACCTAGCTTCCTGTGCTAGGAAGGATGGTGCATTATTCTGGTCCACACAGCCACTAGTCTTCCTGAGCCTTCCCCAAAGGAACCTGCAGCCACATACTAAAGTGACTTATCATCTGTGAAAACAGGTGTGCTGGGCCCCACCTGTTAGTGACCTGAGGAAGTGTCACGCTAGTTCCCTCATCCTCACTGCCAGCATCTTGCACCCCAGGACCCTGGTGACCAGGATGACTGCCCTACCGACCTCCTCCTGGACAGTGCCTTGTGTGTGGGGTTGAGGGAGTGACCCTACTCAGGCGGAAACCTGCCTGAAGACACATACCAGCCACTCTGGGCAGGGTGGGTTTGAGAGGAGGGAATAGCCACCTGAGGCTCTGGGACCTGAAGCTTACAGTAGATGGACCGCCGAGAGTTGGGGCAGGACTGGGGAGTAGCCTAAGGCTGGGGGTCCCTGCTCCGTCCTCAGCGCGATGGCGTAGCCACCCTCTATCCCTTCCCCAAGTTTCCCCGGGGAGGGCGACACTTCCTTCCCAGACATCTCGCTGTGGACGGGGCGGGGCGGAGGGCTCCTCCTCCGGCTCCTTTCTGCGGGAAGGCCGACATCAGGTTTATGGGAAATTGGCACTCTTCGGTTAACGGAGGGGCGGATCTCCCGTTCCAGCCTCCCTGTTGACAAAGGAAGGCGGTCTGAGCTCTCAGCATGGCGCTTCCCGGCGGTGCCCGGAGGCCCGGAGTGCCAGTTCCGGGCTCTGCATGCTAGGGAACTGCTGCACAGCGGTCGCAAGACCCACCCAAATGTCGTTCTTTCAACTCTTGGGACATATGAGTGTTTTACTTACACTAATTCCTTTGGCAAATTTTCTACACCCAAAATGGCTCCCCGGAAGCTAGCTTCTTAGGCCTATGTGTCCAAACCCCATTTGCCAGCAGGCCGCCCACGGTTCCTGTGTCGTCACCTATCTGCTCTGCGCATGTGCCAGGCCTGTGCCGCACGCAGGCGCAGAACGCTGCTCTATCTATGGTTCAGAGGTCTGATAGAGCGCCTACTGGCTAGCACTTCGACTCTATGGTTTCTACGTGTGAAGACAGGCTGCCTATATAAGGCATGCGCACGCGTGGGAGCGCCTCTTTTCTTTCGGCGCGGTGAGTATGTGTCACTTATTCGTCGTCCGGTGTTTTGTTTGTTTTGCTGTGGCTTGAAGCTTATCCTCATTCTTTGTTCCGACTTTACTTGTGTCGTTGCAGCACCTGAAGAACCTCGGTGTCGCCATGGGACGCCGTCCCGCCCGGTGGTGAGTGTCAGATCTGTCCGATTTGGCTGTTGGGGATCGAGGGATTAATGTCTTTGGCTCCTTGTCCAACCTCTGGGTGGAGCTTCCGTCGTGCTATGCTCTCATGCTGGGACCTGGTTCCATATTTTCTCTAACGTTTTCCTGAAAGCGTTTATTTTTCGTTTGTGTATGCTCTTCTCCTTTGAAAGTTCTGGCGCTTTCTTGGTTTTGTTGGCGTGGCGGGGTTGGTCTGAGACTGCATGTGCAGCACCAGCGTCGGGCTGGAAGTGACCTCCGCCAACATTCAACCCTTTGACCAGAGATTTGCTGCGTCGTTGTAGGGGGTCGATGACTCTTGGGGGCCGTTGTACGCGGCGAATCCTGCCTTAATTTCCCAGGGTGTTAAAGCGTGTTCTTAACCGGGTCGCTAGGGCCGTTCGGGCGCTGTTCCCTATTGCCCTGCAGGGGGCGTCTGGCGCCCTTCACGTGGCACGGAGGCGGATTCCACACCACGTGCCCGGAAGTGTGCTCGCGTGGCTAAGACTGTTGTAATCCTGTGGCCAATTTTTGGCGCGCACAGCTGTGCAGGGTAGTGGGCTTCTAATCAGGCGGATATGAAGTGAAATTAATTTTGTGAGGCGCAAACTTGGCGGGCTAAGGGCACTGAGGACTCTTGTTAGTGTGGGGTGTTCTCTGTCGGCACCACCTGTTCAGATCCAGCCGCTGTAGAGCAGATGTAGAGCCGTTTTCTGCTAATGGAGACAGGTTACGGGAGGTTACTTTTCCCCAACCCTCTTGGTTGTTTTTTTCTCCCTTTCATTTTGATCTGGGGATGTAATACGGTTCAGTACTGAAGAGCGCCTCAGTATGACCCTTACGTCAGAAGAAATACAGGGCTTGGGATTTAGCTCAGTGGCTTAAGCGCCTGCCTGGCAAGGGTGAGGTCTTGAGTTAAATCTCCGGTGGCCCCCCCCCCCAAAATACAGACACTTCTGGGGTGTCGGCCTCAATATGTCTTTTTGCCACAGCTCCCTGTTAGGATCGAGGGTGTGCTTGCCCCACCTTCACAATTGTGCTGAGTTTTCCAGGCAGGTCTGCAGAGCAGGACTGCCCTGCCTCAGCCTCCCAGGTAGTTGAAGTTTCTGGCACGCGCTGCCCTTGGGCTGAAGATTGTTTGGGGAACATCTCAAGAGCCTGTCGAGTTATTTGTGACTCCATCTTTTTCTCTGCAGTTACCGGTATTGTAAGAACAAGCCGTACCCAAAGTCTCGCTTCTGCCGAGGTGTCCCTGGTAAGTAGCAATGGAGCTCCAAACCCAGCTTGGCTGTGCTACTGCTTCAGTTGATCTCGCTGCACCCTCCCACACTTACCCAAGCTTTTTGCAGATGCCAAGATCCGCATTTTTGACCTGGGACGGAAGAAGGCAAAAGTAGATGAGTTCCCGCTCTGTGGCCACATGGTATCTGATGAGTACGAGCAGCTGTCCTCAGAAGGTGAGGGTGTCCCTTCCTCATCACAGCGCCCTCCTCCCTCTCCCTGGTTTCAGTGCCCTCCTGCATCCGCGCCCAGCTAACGAGGCTCTGCCGCGTGATCTGCGCTGTTCTCTTGCTCTCTCCCCTCCTAGCTCTGGAGGCTGCCCGGATTTGTGCCAACAAGTACATGGTGAAGAGCTGCGGCAAAGATGGCTTTCACATTCGAGTGCGGCTCCATCCTTTCCACGTCATCCGCATCAACAAGATGTTGTCCTGTGCTGGGGCTGACAGGTGAGCTGCGCTTGTCCCTGTTCTCAGGACTTGAGGACCTCTGTGCTGCATGTGATACGTAGTCACGGTACAGGGGTGATACTGTGCAAGCTCAGCAACCCTTGGTGTGGGATCAAGATAAGGGCTGGCAAGTGGGTTTCATGGACACTTGTCCATTCTGCAGCCAGGTAGCTCTGCCTCCCAGCAAAGCCCAGTAGCTGCAGATGTGAATGAATCCTTGCTGCTCTCACATCACAGATGGCACTTGAAGTGCTTTTGGCCTCTGTATGCTTAGGAATCTTCTGCAAGCTGGCATGGTGGCACACGCCTGATACCAGCACTCTGGAAAGCTGAGGCAGGAGTTGGAGGCGAGCCTGGGCTACACAGTGATACCCTGTCTCAAAAACAGACATCTAGCAGCAAGTAGTTGGGAGACTGTTGTGGCCTGTGACAACATGCAGGGTGTCAGGCCATGCCACGGGGGGTCTCACAGACTGCAGTCAGTTAAGCCGACCGGGCACCTTTTGCTGGTGGTGCCCAGTGTGCAGTGGCTGCAGACAGCAACCTCCTCGGTAGTGTATGCAGCCTGTTGCTTGTATGGGCTGCCCCAAGGGACCTTGGAGACACTGCTTCCCATGGATGTTCGCATATCTGATCACTTACTACCCCCAATCCAGGCTCCAGACTGGGATGCGGGGTGCCTTTGGGAAGCCGCAGGGCACAGTGGCAAGGGTTCACATTGGACAGGTCATCATGTCTATCCGCACCAAGCTGCAGAACAAGGAGCATGTGATTGAGGCCCTGCGCAGGGCCAAGTTCAAGTTTCCTGGGCGCCAGAAGGTAAAAGCCTCACCCTGGCCCCCTTCCCAGCCAGTTCTGGTTACTGGCTCTGGCCCCCATGCTGAACGCCTTTCCTTCCTGTCTCCCTAGATCCACATCTCCAAGAAGTGGGGCTTCACAAAGTTCAATGCAGATGAGTTTGAAGATATGGTGGCTGAGAAACGCCTCATTCCTGACGGCTGTGGAGTGAAATACATCCCGAATCGTGGTCCCCTGGACAAGTGGCGGGCCTTGCACTCCTGAAGGCTTCCACTATGCTCCCTCCCCCATAGCAAGGGTGTCAATAAACCTTATCTCTGCCCCACTTAATGTGTGTGCTGATGTTCAGAGGGCAGAGGTGGGAAGGAGGGTCCCAAGTATATTCTTTGCTTGATGTACAGCCAGGGCCAGGCCCTGGCCCTTCCCCTGGTGAGAAGGCTGATGCTGGGCCACCAGGAAGCTTACCAGTGCCTGCAGTAGTGGGCTTGGCCACCTCAGACCTAGGCTGCTTCCTGAGGTCCTGTACACCCCAATACCTGTAGGCTCCTGCCAGTGGAGTTGATAGTGGCCTGGGGAGCCCTAGGACCCCAATAGCAGGAATTGTGGGTGTGGTTCCAGAGCTGGAGTCAAGAGACCTTTGGTTTTTCATAATTTTCATTTAGAGCCATTCCAAATGTTTCAGATTACCTTTATTTTTGATCTTGGGAGAAGGCTGTAAGTCATAAAGGGAAGTGGCCCTGATTCCATCACCTTGGTAACCAGCCTTGGTTCTGCTTCCTACACCCAGTTCCCTGTGCCTGTGTCACACAGGTTACACTTGCCACAGGACCGGGCTTGGTGGTTTCTGGGGACACCTTGTCCTGTCCTGCCTGCCCACTTGGCCCTCCTGTTGGGCTGGTTCCCAGTGCAGTGGTTCCATTTTGTCATAACACTTGGATCTGTTGTGATCCTGCAGGCTTTGGCTGAGGTGAGACCCTGAGCAAGGCTATCCCTTCCCAAGCAAGCAGGGGCTTGTCTTAGCCCGGGTGGTCCTGAGGGGTGGCCAAGGTCTGACCTCAGCTCCTGGCTCAAACCCAAAGCCACAGAGGCCAACCCTAAACAGGAGGCCAAAGTGCCTTGGGAACTGCTTATGCCCCAGGTGGGAGGGACAGGCCAGGGTTTGAGTCAGGCCACCAGGCTGCACTGAAGAGCCAGAAGCAGCAACAGTGACATCAGCAGGAAGGCCAAGCTGGGGGGCTGCATGCAGTGTGTTGCCTTGTCCAGCTCCACCTCCACTGGGTAGTGGTCGCTGATGCTGAGGGCCTGGAATGGCAATGTGCGGTGTCAGGCTGGGGTTCCTCAGGCTGGAGTTCTCAGCCACCCCCCTAGCACGCCCCTACCTCCTCCTCAGAGAGCTGGAAGCTCTGGGGGAAGTTGAAGGCCCCCGCAGCGCGCAGCAGCCCCCGGCAGGCCGTGCCGTGCAGCACGATGCGGTCGTAGGTGCAGTTGGTGCTGGCACGCACCGTGGTGTCCTCGCCGTCGGCGATGGCCCAGCTGAAGCCCACCTCAGTGCGCAGCAGCAGTGTGCTCAGGCGCTTCTTGGCCAGCGAGGCACAGTCGGCGTTGAAGTCCCCCAGCAGAATGATGTCCTAGGATGCAAAGGCATTGGCCTGGCTTTCCGGCCATGGCTCCCCAGCCCCCACCCCTTTGCCAGCTGCCGAGCCCAACCTTGCTCTGCCAGCGCTGGGCGACATCCAGGAACACAGCATGGAGGGCATTCAGCTCATTCTCCACGTCCTTAGGGGTGGCATGCAGCGGGATCAGCGCCACACTTGGAAGGACTGCAAGGCCCAGGAGCCAGGGTTGCCACCCTCGCAGGCTGCACCTGCCTTCCTCTGCCCCCACTGCCCCACCAGAGCCAGCCAGACTCTCCCACCTTTGTCCCCTCCTACTTTTGCTAGGCAAAGTGAACTGGGCTACAAAAGGCTCCCGGGCAAATAGGTCATCCTCATCTTCATACTGGTAGAAATTCAGGACTTGGGTCTTGTCGGACCTGGGAGGACAAAGGACAGGAAGCAGTTGCCTCAAGTCACTGATTTGGCTTTTTGGTTTATTTTTGGGTTTTTTTGGAGACAGTCTTGCTATGTAGTTTAGGCTGGGCTTGAAATCACTATGTAGCCCAGGCTGGCCCCAAACTCAAAGCAACCCTCCTGCCTCAGCCTTCTGAGTGCTGGGACGTGTACCACATACTGGTTTTAGCTTGCACATGCCAAGAGCAGAAGTGGCACTCAGGGATGGCCTCTCTTGTTTCCTGGACCTGCCTGTTTCATGTTGGTACAACCTTTTCTCTAGAAAGTGGTTTGTTTTTTTGAGACAGGGTCTCATTATGTAGGTGAGGCTGGCCTTGAATTTGCAGTAATCCTCTTGCCTCAGCCTCCCAAGTGCTGGGATGACAGGTGTGAGCCAACATGCCCAGCTTTTAGAAGTAATTTAAACAAAAAAAAATTTTTGTGTGTGCTGGAGATCAAACCCATGGCTTTTCACCTGCTAAGTGCACATTCTACTCTGTGGTGCCCCCAACCCTTTAGAACATTTTGGTGGGGGGAAGAGGCTGGGGATCTCTCTGAGTCTCAGCCTCTTATGTAACTGGAATGACAGGTGTGTGCCAGGGACCAGCTATAGCTTTTTAGTCTTTTATCAAGATATAATTCCATAGTGAGGTATGGTGATGCATGTCTGTCATCCCAGCACTCTAGGAAGCTGAGGTAGGAGGGTCACAAGCTGGAGCACAGTCTGGGCAACTTAGCAAGACCCTGTCTCAAAGTAAAAATAAAAAAGGGGTCAGAGAGTGTAGCTCAGTTCAAAGTCCCTGGGTTCAATCCCCAGTACAGAGATGTAACTCACATGTCTTAAAACTCGCCTATTTAAAGTGCACAGTTCCATGGCTCTGAGTCCATTCCAGGGATGTCAACTGTCACCACCACCGATTTCAATACCCTTGTTACCCTTGAAAGGACCCTGATACTGTGCCCACATGCAGTTCCACTCTACTTCTTCCCAGGCCTTGGATGCCATTAATCTGGTGACCTTTGGAGACTGGCTTTCCTCTTTAGCACAATGGTTTGGAGGTGACCCCGCACTGAGGCACATGTGCGTCCTCTGTTCCTTGAATGCTGAGTGATGTCGCCAGAGGAGTGGACCACACTGTCCCCTGTTCTCAGTTCCCAGATGTCCAGACAGGGACAGCGCCCACTTTTTTTTTTTCTTTTGCATTATTGGGGGCTGAACCCAGGGCCTTACACTGCTGTACATTCTCAGTTCTTTTATTTTTTTTAGTTCTTTTTTATTTTTTATTTTGAGACAGGGTCTCAAAATTCCCTGGCTTGGCTCAAACTTGTGACCCTCCTGTCTCAGCACCCCAGAGTGCTGGGACTAAAGGTAGCCCATCTACCATTGTGGGATTTTATGAGTCACAAGGTAGCCCATCTACCATTTTGGGATTTTATGAATCATGTTGGGACATGTGTTTATTTCTCCCAGATAGATACCAAGAGGATGTAATTATTTTGTAGTAAATCCCAGATTATATAATGTCATCTATATAGAAAAACAGGTCTCTTTCCTGATGGTCTGCTCCTTGCCCACTCTCTTAATTCTGATTCCAAAGAGCTCTTCCCAGGGAGTTAAGGTGGTTTTTTGGTTTTGTTTTGTTTTTTGAGACAGAGTCTCCTTATGTAGTCCAGGCTAACCTGGAACTCATGGCGATCCTCCTGCCTCAGCCTCCTGAGTGCTGGCATGACAAGCCATCCACCACAAGGCCAGGGCTGTCCTGTGCCTCCCACCCTGTGCTTACCGGTAGATGTACACATACTTCTCCTTGTACGTGCTGCGCCCCAGCTGTGAGCTGTTTAGGAAGCCATAGCACCGAGAGTTGGAGAATTTGCTGCAGAAAGGGAAGTGGGGTCAGGGCCTGCAGCATGGGGGCGCTGAGTGGGGGCCCTGACTGCTTGTACAGAGTCCTGCTCACCTTCTGAGTTCTTTCAGCAGGAAGGAGATAGTCCTGTTGGAGGCGTCCACCACCTCCTGCAGCACCATAATGTCACAGCGAGCCAGGATCTGCATAATGTCACACCGGAAGGCCAGCCCTGCTCAGAGCTGCCCTGGCCCCAGAGGGAGAGACTGGCACACAGCAAACACCATCCTCTGCCCTGTGCACTTGAGGCCCAGATGTCCCCTCCCTGGGGGACTGGGCTCTGATCATGCCACAGCCACCTTACCTGTACTAAGGTGTCCTTTACTTCTTCCCTGGTCACCTTGGCCAGCGTCAGCCGTTGGGCATTGAAGGCACAGATGCGAAAGGCTTCGGCCTGACTGGCCAGGAAGAGGAGCAGGAGGGTGGCGAGGCCATGCATGGCTGTGCACGTGCCAGGGCCCTGCAGAATGCCGCTTGAGCTTGCTCAACGGGGCCTGGCTGGGTGGTGCTAGCCCTGCTGCAGTCCTGCAGGTCCCCACCTCCCTCTTGGGAGAGCCCTGCCAGTGTAGAATGCACCACCTTAACCAGGTGGGTTACTGTCCAGTGACCTGGAGCTTATGTCCATTCCCAGGTTGTCTTCATCTTTCCAAGCTGCAATTCTGTATCCTAATACTTTGTGTAACTCCTGCCAGGCGTGGTAGTGCACACCTGAGATCCCAGCATGCAGGAGGCAGAGGCAGGATTGCTGTGAGTTCGAGGCCAGCTTGGGTTACACAGCGAGTTCAAGGCCAGCCTAAACTGCATAGTGAGACCCTGTCTCAAAAACCAAAACAAAATGAAACCAAAACCCTTAAAACAACCCCTGCAAACCAAAACCAACCCACAGAGAAAAAGAAAGAGGGAAACAAAATCCCTCAAAACATAACTCCCTTCGCTAGCTCCAGGCCCTAGAACTCTCTGTTCTGCTGTCTGTTGCTACACATTTGGCCACACTAGAAGTGACATGACATAATATCTGTCCATTTATGATGTTGTTTCACTGGTATCTTGCCCTGATGGCTCGCTCATGTTGGCTAGCAGGTATCAAAACGGCCTTTTCAAAACTGAGTACTGTGCTATGCATCACTGCCATATTTTACTTATCTAATCACACATCCAGGAACACTGGGTTGTACCTCCTTCTGGGCCACTTTGAGTAACGATGCCAGGCTGGCCTAGAACTAGTGGCAATCTTCCTGCCTCAGCCTCATGAGATCTGGGATTATGAGCATGCATCACCATGCCCAGCTTGATTTCCTGTTTTTGGTGGCTTGGGTTTTAACCCACAAGTGCAATTTGTATTGTATGCTGGTTCTATTTTGAATTTTTTGAGGAAATGCCATACTGTTTTTCCATAGCTGCTGTACAATTTTCATTTCTTTTCTTTTGTTTTTTGTACCGGAATTGAACTCACAACCTTGTGCTTACCAGGCAGGTGCTGTGCCACTGAGCTATAGCCCAACCTTTTTTTTTTTTTTTGTCTTTTTGAGACAGGGTCTCACTATGCAGTTTAGATTGGACTTAAACTCACCTTGAAGCCCAGGCTGGTCTCAAACTCTCAATGCTCCTCCTGCCTCAGCCTGCCGAGTGCTGGGATTACATGTGTGCATTTTCCATTGCACAAGGTCCAACCTCCTTAACTGCTGCTCACACAGCATTTGACCTCCCAATATCAAGCTTGCATCTCAGGAAGGCCCAGCTTCCCCCTTCCACTAGGAGATGAGGAACCTCTCTCTTCTGGCACTGCTGGCCTCAAGGGTATATGCATTTGGTGTTGATGAGCCCCGCTGGCCAGGCATGGGCATGCATCTGTATTCCTAGGCAGTGTGTGATGGGGTGTCCTCCCATGGCCAGAAGCCTCTTTGCTCACCTCACCGCCCTGAGCGCTTCTTTTTCTGAACCTCCCTCTGTTTGTCTGTCTTAGGCTCCCTTTGACCGTGCTCTGCCTTTTTTTTTTTTTTTGATACTGGGGACTGACCCTAAGGTCTTCACACTAAACCACATCCCCAGCCTTTTAAAAAAATCTTTATTTCAGTCAGAGCCTTGCTACATTGCCCAGGATGGGTTTGAATTTGTGACCCTTCTGCCTCAGCCTCCCAGAGCGCTGGGATTCCAGGCGTGGCTCTGCAGCCCTGGTCTTAGTGAGTGAGGTGGAAGCCTCTGCCTTCTCAGCCGCCTCTCCCTTTCCCTTCTGGTCACTTCTACCTGCCTGTCCCTTTCTCTTCCCTGTTCTCCCTGCTCTGGGCCTGTCACACAGAGGGTGCCTATGTCCCCCCCCCCCACACACACCGGCCACCTGTTCTGTCACTCATGCTAATCTGGGTCTCGGCCCTTGTACCTATTCTGGGACACACGTGGGCATTGGGACTGCCTTGCGCTACCACCGGCAGAACTGGAGGCCGCGGGGCCAGTAGCGCCCACAGGGCCATGGGCCAGAGGGCCAGAGTGACAGCTTCTGGCCCTACCTCAGCCGGGTCCTCCAAAGCCAGCCTCGGTCCAGCTCTGGGCCCCACCGCCTCCCAACACGCTCCCTCCCCCTCAGCCCGCAGGGTTCTCATACCTGCCACACCCGTCCGCCACCACGCCTGCCTTAGTCTTTCTTAAACGGATCGCGACAGCCGACGGGGTTGCTGCGCCCGCCTGGGTGAGAACCCGAGCAGGAAGAATGAGGAAGTTGTCTTCCTGACTCACCCAGCGGAGCCTGGCCGGACATCAGTCCCAGCCGCCCAGCCAAGGGCCTGGGCCTGGGCCCCGCCCCGCCGGCCCCGCCCCTCCCCGCGGGCCCCGGCCCCGCCCCGCCCTGCCGCGCCCCCTGCAGGGAGGTCGGCGGCTGCCGCCTGGGAACTGCGGAGCTGTCGGCGCACCGCCCCGTCTAGAGCCCACCTCCCGGGCGGCGTGGGATCTTGCGCGAGCCAGGGCGGGGCCTGAAGAGCCTGAGAGCTGCGGAGCGGGCTGGCCCAGCTGTCTCCCTGCAGAATTCCCCGAGGATCTGCGACCTGGGCCAAGGCCCCGGCGAGAGGAGATGGCGCCGAAGGAAACCCGAGATCCCCCCAGGTCTCCGCTGGGGGGTCGACAGCGTGGCCATGCAGAACGGTGTCCTTGCCGGGCAGAAGTTGGCTAGCGTTTGGTTCAGTTCGGTTTGGTGCTGGGGACGAACCCAGGGCCTCTCGCATGCTAGGCCAATGTTCTGGCACCACACTACATCCCAGACCCTTGTTTTTTGTTTTTGTTTTTTTTTAACACTTTTTTTTAGACACAATGTTCTTTTTTTTTATTGGTACGGGGATCAAACTCACGACCACTCGCTTGCAAGGCAAGCGCTTATGTCACTGAGCTAAAGCCCCAACACTTTTTTTTTAATCAGTACCGGGGATCGAACACTTGACCGCGTGCTTGCAAGGCAGGCACTTATGCCGCTGAGCTAAATCCCCAGCCCCCATCCCAGACCCTTGTACAAAATGATTAGGTCAATAAAATTATGGGTTACACCGGCATGGTGGCACAAGGCTCGGGAAGCTGAGCCAGGAGGATCGTCGTGATTCGAGGCCAGGCTGGGCTTACACAGTGAATTCAAGGCAACCTAACTACATAGCAAGACCCTGTCTCAAAAAACCAAAACCCAAACAAATTATGGTTTAAAAATTAAATTAAGTGCTCACTCAGGCAGCACACATACTAAAATTGGAACGATATAGAGATTAGTATGGCCCCTACGCCCAAGGAGGACACAAATTAGTGAAGCATTCTACATTTAAAAAAATTAAACATAAAACTGAGACAGCAATGGTTTTTCAATACCCTCCTCTTTGGCACTGGGGATTGAACCCAGGACTTTTGCACCAAGCTATATCTACAGACCGTTTTTAAATTTTGACTCAGGGTTTTGCTTAGACTGCTTAGGCTATGCTTGTATTTGAAATCAATCCTCCTGCCTCAGCCTCCCAGAGTGTTGGGTTTACATGCACATACCACATGGCCTGGCAGGGACAGGACTTTTGGGGTTAGCAATATATTTTGGAAGGAAAGGTAGTGGTTGACAGCGTTGTTAATGTACTCAATGCACTGTTAATGTACTAACACTATATTATATGTATATAATTATATAACATCTTATTGTTCATACCTTACTATAGTATACATTACATGTATATCATTACATTCTATTTTACACACATATATACATACCACATAGTACAGCCATGTAATATTGCAATTATGCAACATTGAATTTTTTTGTTGTTGTTTTGGGAGACAGGGTCTTGCTGTTTTTGTCAGGCTGGCCTGTAATTCATGATACTCCTGCCTCAGCCTCCTGAATGTTGGGATGATGTGCGCAGCGCTCAGCTGTAAAATTGTGTATTTGTAATTACATAAAACTATACAGCAATATATATGTGCATTGTATATTTAATTCTATGTCATGCGAATTTTACCTCAATAAAACAAAGAGTAAACGGCCGGAGATTTAGCTCAGTGGATTACGCGCCTGCCTGGCAAGCACGAGGTCGTGAGTTCAATCCCTGGTACCAAAAAAAATAAAAATAAAGGGTAAAAAATAAAAGGGTTCCCACAGCCTAGATCTTCAGTCGCCTCAGGTGATCGTGCTGCGCAGTTCAGGCACACACAGACTTCAGCGAACGACCCCGCCCCCAAAGGCACCGCAGGTGGCGACCCAAGAGCCGGGACCGGCAGGGCCGCGCGGGAGCTAGCGGGGCCCCGCCCCCGCTGCCGTCAAGCGCCAGGCGCGTTTCACGACAGGCTGTGGAGAGCCAGGCGCCTCTGAGGGCTCGCTTTCCGGCGGCGCGCGGCAGCCACTGTCTCCGGTGTGGGTGCGTCCCGCTTCTCGCTGCTACCCTGGCCTCTAGTCCAGGCGGTCACCCCCGATCTGCGAGGTGACCTTAGCCCGAACCCCGTCTCGCCGATCCGCGGTTCCTGTGTGTGCCGGAGGCTGTCCAAACCCTTCCCGCGACTGAGGACCCGAACCCAGGACGGCCGGGCCCGCGGGCTGCCCGGGGCGGCGCAGGGCCGGGCGGCGATGCCCCTCAATGTGCGCTGGCCATTCCCTGCCGTTCCTCCGCTCACCTGGACCCTGGCCAGCAGCGTCGTCATGGGGCTGGTGGGCACCTACAGCTGCTTCTGGACCAGTGAGTGGCCCGCAGCTGAGGCAGAGTCTGTCCCGCGGCGCTACGCTAGCCGGAGCCGGAGCTTGGTGTGGGGGCGTGGTGCCCGTTCCAGCAGAGTTACCTTAGGTGGCAGCTGGGAGGGGGCTGAGACCAAGACCCTCTCCTCCCCTCAGAGTACATGAACCATCTCATCGTCCATAACAAGGAGGTGCTGTACGAGCTCATCGAGAACCGAGGCCCCACCACGCCCCTCATCACCGTCTCCAACCACCAGTCCTGCATGGACGATCCTCACCTCTGGGGTACCAGGCCGGGTGCTGGGAGTGGGGAGGCAGAGGAGGAGGCCAGTGTGGATACCCTGCTTCCTGGGTTGGAGATGCCCCACCTCTGGGGTCAAGTTCCATTTGTGGCCCGTTGGCCATCTCCTCAGGGCCTCAGAAATGTAAAAGGACAGGACGTGGCCACAGGGCAAGGCCGAGGCAGGAGGAACGCCACAAGCTCCAGGTTAGCCTAGGCTTCATAGTGAGGCCCTGTCTCAAAAAACAAGAAGAGTAGAAGTTGTCAGGGGGTGCCAGGGATGTAGCAGGGTCACACTCTGATGAATAAGCTATGGGGGGGAGAATCTGGGTGTCCAGGCCAAGAGTCTAGAAGATATCACTGAAATGAGGTGACTGAGAAGGACGTGTCCTGAAGGAAGGCACGCCGGACACGAAGTCTCTCCTCTCCTTACTCAGGGATCCTGAAGCTCCGCCACATCTGGAACCTGAAGCTCATGCGCTGGTGAGCAGGCCCTGCCCAACCGGCCCTGCCCTGCCCTGCCCAAGTTTACCCTCCTGTCCCCTTAGAAGTGGCAGCGGCCATCCAGGCAGGGCATGAGGTGTGGCCCATGGGCCCCAGCTCTGGGCCCCTGACCTGGGCAACAGTGACCAGGCCTGTCCTTGCCCCAGGACCCCAGCAGCGGCGGACATCTGCTTCACCAAGGAGCTGCACTCCCGCTTCTTCAGCCTGGGCAAGTGTGTGCCCGTGTGCCGGGGTGAGCAGTGGCTGTGGTGCCCGTGGCCTGTGGGGGTGGGGATGCTGTGCCTTGCTTCTTTTTTTTTTATTTAAAGAGAAAAAAACAGGAAAAAGGTAGAAATATTACAGAATTTCAAGAAAAGAAGATAAACAGTAAGAAATCACTAGTTGATACAGTACATATTGTTCTTTTAGAAATAGTTATTCAAGTTACAGGATTAAAGCACACAGAGTGGACACTAAAGCAGTGAGTGTGCAAACAGATCTGTTCAAGAATCCAACAAGGACCTAGAAATATGGTCATCAATCCCACACATCTAAACATACATGCAGCTATATCTTTTATAGTGCTTCCTATTTCCTCTTTTTTTACAATAGCAATTATACATTTTTAAAATTTTATTTAAAGAGAAGTAAAGAAAAAAACATAACAGAAAAAAGGGCATCAACAATACAGAATTCTAAAAGAAAGAAAGAAAAAGGAGAATGAGAAAAAGCCCCACTAAGAAATCAGTAATTTGTACTGTCATCCTGGACGTAGTTGCTCAAGTTACAAAGTTAAAGGGTACATAGTAAATATTCAGACAGTCAGACTACAAACAGTTTTGCTCAAAGAGCCAACAAAGATTCAGCAATATGGTCATCTATTTTACACACTCAAACTTACATGCAGTTATATCCCTTAGAGCACTTTCTTTTCCTCTCTTTTTTACAATAGCAATTACACATTTTGGTTTAATTACACTTGTAGTTTTTATTTACTTTTTACACTAGAGACACAATATGATATTTATAAATATGATTCTTGTTTATTTCACTAATGAGGATAGTCTCAAGTTGTCTCCATTTGCCTATGAAGGCCTCAAGATCATCCTTTTTTATAACTGAGTAATATTCCATTGTATAAAAATGCCACATCTTTTTCATCCACTCTGCAGTTGATGGGCATCTTGGTTGTTTCCAGGATTTAGCTATCACAAATTGTGCAGCTATGAACATGGGTTGTGCCTTGCTTCTGTCTTGGAGTGGAGTGACCCGAGTGTGATAGACTGCTTGGATGCCAGGCAGCATCGTATGGTGTGGAGGTGACAGAGGTCACTGGGGAGGGGTGGATCAGGAGAGCTGGACTCTGGCATGAGGACTCAGAGATAGGAGCCTCAGTGGCAGTGGTCAGTGCCACCTGCTCATGATAGCAGTAGCGTGAATTGGAAGGCCAGTAGGCTTTGCTTCTGGGAGAGCAGATAGGCTCATGGGGCAAAGAGTCTGAGACTGAGTGACATCTGGTAGCACTCAAGAATTCCCCAAAGGAGGGGCCTTTGTTTTGTCTTGTTTCAGTGGTTTGGTTTGTTTTGTTTTGTTTTTATACCAGGGGATCAAACTCACAACTTCGAAATTACCAGGCAAGTGTTTCAACCACTGAGCTAAATCCCCAGCTCTTTATTAGTGTTATTTATTTATTTATTTTCTTTGTACCTGAGATGGAGCTCATGACTGTGCACTTGCAAGGTAGGTGCTTATGCCACTGAGCTAAATCCCCAGCCTTTTTAGTGTTTTTTAACAAGGTCTCCTATGTAGTTCAGGCTGGCCTTGGACTCCCCTTGTAATCCAGGGTGGCCTCGAACATGTGGTAATCCTCCTGCCTCAGGCTCCCAGTGCCTGGGGTGACAGGCGAGCACCACCACACCAGGCCTATGGAAGGGCATTTTGATCCCCTTTCTCCAGACAGGGCTCTGAGAGCTTAAGCTGCTGGCCAGGTGATATAAGAGAAGAGGTGGAAAAGCCGTAGCTGTTCAGATTGGCCTCTTCTGGGGAAGCAGAGAGGAAGGGAAAGTTGTTTGGAAGGCAGTCACACACATAGCAGGTGCTAGAGAGGTAGAAAACCGTGGCTGTGGGAAGGCTGGGAAGGTTGTAGAATAATTTTGTTAAAAATGTTGACCTCTTAGCTGGGTGTGGTGATGCTCGCCTGTCACTCCAGCCACTGGGATCCTGAGGCAGGAAGATCTCGGTAAATTTGAGGCCAGCCTGGGCTGCATAGGGAGATCCTTCTCAAAACATTAAAAAACAACAACAAAGACCTGGGATTCAGGGACAGGATCCATTGCGATTTAGCCACAGACATGGAGGTGAGATTCCAGAGGATGTGTGGCAAGAGCAAAAGTCCTGGGTGGCACCTCTGAGCAGAGAGAGAAGTCACCAAGTTGGCAGAGAATGACAGTCAGGGAGAAAAATGAATCAGGGTCCTGTGCCATTTGCGACCCTAGATAAGCCATTTCCATGGAATGATGACTATAGGAAGTGGCCTTCCATAGCCTGCAGTGGCATGGGGGGCAGTGGCATAGGGGACAGTAGTGGTGGTCAGTCTTCTCAGAGCACTGTTGTGAAGAAGAAAAGGAAGAGAAAGGGTCCATAGGACTTAGGAAGGCAAAGTTGTTTATTATTTTGCATTGGCCAAAGAAAGATGGCAAGGGCTGGGGATTTAGCTCAGCAGCATAAGCGCCTGCCTTGCAGGCGTGTGGTCGTGAGTTCAATCCCTGGTACCGATAAAAAAAAAAAAAATATATATATATATACATATATATATATATATATATATGTATGTATGTATATACGTATATATATATATATATATATGAAAGATGGCAAATCCTTGTGTAGCCAGGCCTGGTGACACACACCTGCAGTCCCAGTGCTCTGGGACACTGAAGTAGAAGGATTGCAAATTTGAGCCCAGCCTGTGTAATTTAGCGACACTCTGCCAAAAAGAAAAAAACAAAACCAAAAGAGCTGAGAATGTAGCTCTGAGCAAAGGCCCAGGGTTCAATCCCCAGTACCACAAACACACACACAAAGGAGAGAAGAAAAGTGGAAGGAAATGAGAGAGTGGCAGGGAATTAGTCATCATGCACATGTGACGTTCCTGAAGCTCTAATTACATGCCTGCCGCCCAGGACATACCCAGCGTGCCTTGCTCCTGCCTGCCCCCAAGCCCAGACTCCGTAATGCAATAGTCCAGGACTGGATGCGAGTGCTGGGTGGATGCAGCACTGGCAAAAGCTCTGCCGAGACATGCCCTGCACATCTAGGGTAAAGCTGTATCGATGGGTGCTGGCAGAGACTGTGATTCCAAGTGGAAGACCCCGTGCACCCCCAGCTGTGGGCCAGGTCCCAATTTGAGTTGTACTGAGATTGCTTGATCCTGGCTAGAACTGGCCTTGTAGAGAACAGGGTGGGAGTCTGTGGCTAACACACTGGCCACAGATGATCCCAGCTTGTCTACTGTGTTTCCCCACTTTATTTTATTTTAGATATTTTTGGTGTTTTGAGACAGCTCTCACTATTTAGCTCAGGTTGGCCTTAAACTCAGTGAGCCTCCTGCCTCAGCCTTCTGAGGGCTGGAATGACAGGCATATGCACCACACAAAGCTAATAGGATATTGTTAAATTCCAAAGTCAAGGGCCAGGGTGCCCAGGGTGGAGCAGGCCTGGTGTATTGAAGGGTGTCTGTGCATAGTGCATTGGGTGTGATAAGTCCCCAAGGCGCTGCCTGTTTCCCAGTTTGGGATACAGTGTCTGGGTAAAGAGTGTGCAGGGTAAAGACTGACGGGGACAGGTCCTTCTCTGTAGGAGATGGTGTCTACCAGCGGGGCATGGACTTCATCCTGGAAAAGCTCAACCATGGAGACTGGGTGCACATCTTCCCAGAAGGTGGGCGTTGCTGCAGGGTCAGGCGGCGGGGACCCCAGGCCTGGCCTCACTGCGCTTTCTCCACAGGGAAGGTGAACATGAGCTCTGAGTTCCTGCGCTTCAAGTGGGGTGAGCCCTGCCTGCCGCCCTGGGCCAGGCCTGTGGGAGGCAGGGGATGGGGAACAGGCAGTGACCTGAGGGCCACCCAGCACGTGGGTCTGAGTGGGGACTGGCGGGGTGGTGCTGGCTGGGGTGGGGCAGGATGGCTGGACACAGCCCTGGCCAGCCTCTCTGCTGCTCCCCTGGCAGGAATCGGACGCCTGATTGCTGAGTGTCACTTGAACCCTATCATCCTGCCGCTGTGGCATGTGGGTGAGCCCAGGGGCTCCCTGGATGGGGCGTGGTGGTTCTGCTGGGAGGCCTGGGCCCCTCTGTGCCTAGGCTACCTATGACTCCATCACAGTCACGGCCTTCTGTGTCCTGTGCTGTAGGAATGAACGACGTCCTCCCTAACAGCCCACCGTACATTCCTCGCTTCGGGCAGGTGGGTGGGCACTGCCACTCCTCCTGTCCATCTGTCTGCCTACCTGTATGCCCACCATGTGTGTCCTGGTCCATGCTGAAGAGGATCAGAGTGGAGACCTGACTCCAGAGCCTTTGCAACATGGGGCAGCGATAGGCCTTGGGGTCAGAAAGGGCAGCTCATCTAGGATGGGTCCCAGGACTACAGTGGCCCAGCTGCTGGTTTTATTTTAATTTATCTGGTTTATTGAGATAGGACCTCACTATATAGCCCAGGTTGCCCTCAAACTGACAGCAGTCCTCCTGCCTTAGCCTCCTGAGCACTGAGATGGCAGCCAGTTGCCGCCATACCTGACCACAGTTATTTGTTTTAAAGAGAGAGATTGGGCCAGGAATATAGCTCAGCAGCAGAAGTTCCTGCCTGGCAAACGCAAGGTCCTGAGTTCGATTCCCAGTAGCCTTGCCCCCCCAAAAGATAGAGATCAGTGAGAGTGTGCCCTGTATGTGGGGGGACTGGGAGGGAGGACTTGGTTTTGGCTCCAGGGTGGCTGGGGCAGGGACGGCGGGGCGTCCCCCTGCTCCGTGTTACGCAGCAGCCGACTCCCTCCGCAGAAAATCACCGTGCTCATCGGGAGGCCCTTCAGTGCACTGCCAGTACTTGAGCGGCTACGGGTGGAGAACAAGTCAGCTGTGAGTTTCCTTTAGGCCCTGCCATCTCCCGGGGCACTGCCTGCGGTTGTTGGCCCAGGCCAAGCCTGTCCTTGTCCCCAGGTGGAGATGCGCAAGGCCCTGACGGACTTCATCCAGGAAGAGTTTCAGCGCCT
This sequence comes from Hydrochoerus hydrochaeris, assembly GCA_004027455.1. Lineage (NCBI taxonomy): Eukaryota > Metazoa > Chordata > Mammalia > Rodentia > Hydrochaeridae > Hydrochoerus > Hydrochoerus hydrochaeris. Next base: position 51,843 of record PVLA01009452.1, on the reverse strand, counting down.
AAAAAGCCAGGCCGAGCAGTTGCACAGCCACCTGCAGCCGGAGCGCTAGGCCTGAGCCCGGCTGCAGCCTCCTAGGCCTGGGCCAGAGTGGCACCAGGTGGGCGTGGACCTTGCCCTGTGCCTGCTTCCAGCTGGTGCTCCAGCCCAGGGAAGGGCTCTGCTGCTGGCCTCTGGGCCATGGAGCAAGAGGAGGCTGAGGCAGGGCCACTCCTAGGGCTGGCATTGGAAGAGGCAGAGTGGGCACATCAGTGGGGATGAGTGGCCCCTTCCCGCCCACTCTTGCCAGCCCAGAAGTTGCTCAGGGATGGCTGTTGCCATGTCTTCCTTTTTTGTGTTTTGAGCCAGTGGCTCACTGTGTAGTTTAGGCCAGTATGAATTGTCTTGGTAACCTGGGCGGGTCTAGAACCTGCAGTGATCTTCCTGCCTCAGCCTCCCAAGTGTTGGGATAATAGGTATATGGCACCATGTCCAGCTCCCATGCCTTCCTTCTAAAGCCCAGGTTTCCCACTGTGGGGTCTGGGCCAGGACAAGGTGGCCACAGGGGCCAGCCAACAAGTAGCAAGAGCAGAAGATGAGGCCTGTCCAAGTAAGCCTCGGTTTGCCCTGTGCAGGGCTGCAACCTCCCACCCTTTGCTGTCCAAGCCCTCTTGTCCTGGGTCAGGGTTTCTGTGTTTTTTCAACAATAAAGCATTTGTGTCATTCTGTTGTAGCTCTGGCCTCTCTATCAGGATAGGGGTGTGTGGGGAGCTCTAGAAGGCAGGACTTGCTGAGCATGGTGGCGCACACCTATCATCCCAGCACTTGGGAGGCTGAGGTGGGAGGGTCACTGAGAGTTCAAAGCTACATAGCAAATCCTGTCTCAAGAAAGAAAACAGAAACCAAAACAGACAGAGAGGCAGGACTCATCAAGTGTGAAAACTCTGGGTTCAGTCTCTAGAACTGCAAAAAACAAACCCAAAGTGTATTCATAGTTACATTCTGGGACTGTACCTACATCCAAATTCTAGGTCAGCTGAGCCCTGAGTTCATAAGCAGCCCCTTCTGGGGAAAGCCAGGCCACTGTGGCAACATGTCCACATAAACATGCATGCATTGCTGGGGATTGGACCCAGGAAGCACTGAGCTGCAGTCCCAATCCTTGTATGTATGTATGTATGTATGTATGTATGTATGTATGTATTTTGTCTTGTTGAGACTGGGTCTCGCTCTGCAGTTCAGGCTGGCCTTGGGCTTACTCTAGCCCAGGCTGGTCTTGAACTTGTGAATGATTCTGCTGCCTCAGCCTCCCAAGTGCTGGGATTGCAGGAGTGTGCCAACATGCCTGGCTGGCTGGCTGGCTTTCTTTCTTTCTTTCTTTCTTTCTTTCTTTCTTTCTTTCTTTCTTTCTTTCTTTCTTTCTTTCTTTCTTTTGAGACATGATCTCATGAAGTTGTTTAGACTAATCTCCAACATGCTATCCTGCCTCAGCCTCCTGAGTAGCTGGGATTCTACATGTGCATCACCACATCTGGCTCATGCTCGCTTTTCTTTTTTTAAAATGTATTTTATTTTAAAGGGACTAGAACCCAACAAAACAAAACAAAACAGAATACAGCCAATCAAAGCAAAGCAGTTAAGGTAGTACAGAACTTCAAAAGAGGACAATAGGAAATCAACAATGCCCACAATAGTATATCTTGCTATCTTCACAGTAGTTGTCCATAGCATCAGACAGCAAAATCAAACCAAACAAAACAGAATAAAACCAATCAAGCCATAACATTGAAAAAAAACAAAATAATAATCGGAACAGAACAACAAAAAAAGAAAATTATACTGCATAAATGTTATCTTCAAAATAGTTGCTCAGGTTATCAGACATAGATAAAACAGTAAAATGGAACAAAACACTTGATTTCAAAAAGACAGGAGGAGGGGCTGGGGATTTAGCTCAGCGGCATAAGCGCCTGCCTTGCAAGCAGGCAGTCATGAGTTCGAGCCCCAGTACCAATTAAAAAAAAAAGAGGAAATCTCCACAGCCAACGCAGTGCACACCGCCGTCCTCCAGGTAGATGATCTGGCCACCAGTCCAGGCCTGCAGAGTCAACCACACAACACAAGCATTGAGCGGTTCCCTTCCCCTCAGTTGCTGGCATCTCACCCTGAGTCCTCAGAATCAGTGGGATGGGGGCATGCACCTCTGGTTTTTCAGCCCATGCACCAGCTGGCTCATGGGAAGGCTTGGTTTCTCTTCTGGTTGAGGCTCTTACCCATCAGCATAGTGGGACTTGCTTCATGGGAATGCCTCATGCTGATTTCTAAATAACTCATAGGAAAACGAAGAAATCATAGTTGAAATCAAGTATCTTCTTTAGATTCTGTTTTGTTTTTCCAGACAGTTTTTCACTATGTACTTTAGACAGACCTTGAACTTGAACTTGAACTTACTATGTAGCCCAGGCTGGTTTCAAACTCCAGCAATCCTTGCACCTCAGCCTCCCAAGTACTGGCAAGACAGGTGTGCATCACCATGCCCAGTGAAATTAGGTATTTAGACTTAAGAGGGACTCAAACTCTGTACCACAATCCTAGCAGAATGCAGTGAATAAAGGACCCAGAGGCTAATCTGTAGCCTTAAAGCTTATGTTGGGGAAAAAAAGAAAGAGTGGAAATTAGTGAGCTGGGCACCTGTTTCAAAAAGAAACAGCCAGGTGTAGTGGCACATGCCTGTAATCACAGCACTTGGGAGGCTGAGGCAAGAGGATCTCTGTGAGTACGAGGCCAGCCTGCGCTATATAGTGAGTTTAAGACTAACCTGGACTATACAATAAGACTATAAAATAAAATAAAACAATATAAAATAAAATCAAGTAACAAACTGGCCTGAGCCAAATAAGGCAGTAAGGAGGAGTTAAGTAAGGGTAGCCTGGAATGTGCAAGGCCCTGGGGCCTGATCTCTACCACCACAAAAGTAAATCAGTAATGCAAGTAAAAGCAGAAAGAGTGATACAGAAAAAGATACTGGAAGCTGAGGCAGGAGGATTGCCATGGATCAAAGAATAGACAGTTCTGCCCAAACTCTCAGGAAGTAGAATAGGAGACATGAGTCACCCGTTCATCCTGAGCCTGCAGAATAGTCCCCTTCCCCGCCCACCTCTTGTCCTCCTGCCATAACTCGGTTCCCTTCCTCCCTTCGAGGTCAGAGCAATGATGGCAAAGCCCACAACGACACTATGGGGCAGGAAAGTGCCCAACTTCCCCTGTGAGCCTGGAGGCAAGGTTCTAAACTGCATGCCAAAACTAAGGCAATGTAAGAAAACCATAGTATTTCAAGATCAAGCTTGGCTTCTCTGGAGACTATGAAATCTAAAGTGCCATTCATTATATTAAATGATCAAAGGAGAAAAATCATATAATTATTTCTTTTTTCTTTTTTTTTGTACTGGGGATCAAACTCACAATCTCATGCTTGCCAGGCAGATGCTTATGCCGCTGAACTAAATCCCCAGCTACATATAATTATTTCAATTGATGCAAAAGAAATACTTGATAAAATAGTCAACCAGGTGTGGTGGCACATGCTCATTATCCCAGTGCTTGGGAGGCTGAAGCAGGGGGATTCCTGAGAATTCAAGGCCAGTCTGGGGTACAGGATGAGTTCAACACCAGACAAGACAAGATAGCAAGACCGTGTATCAAAAAAAAAATAAAATAAAATTAAATATTTATAATTTTAAAATTTCCTGGGCTGGGGATTTAGCTCAGAGGCTTAAGCACTTGCCTGGTAAGGGCAAGGTCATGAGTTTGATTCCCAGATGCAAAAAAAAAGTTTTTAAAAAAATGTCCTTAGGTTTGAGCTGGGTATGATGATGCACACCTATCATCCTAACACCCAGGAGGCTGAGGCAGGAGGATTGTTGCAACTTCAAGGTCAGCTGGGGATACATAATAAGTACTTCGACACCCTGGCTAAAAAATATCGGCAAACAAATCCCATAAAAAACAAACAAACAAACAAACCAAGATGGGAGGACTTGGACCTTGCGTTTGCCTATCAGGCACTTACGCCGCTGAGCTAAACCCCTGGCCCCCATTTCTTCTTTTATGTCTCTATTTTTTCTCCCCTGATGGTAAAATCGCCATACTGAGGTCATATTTACTGCATACAATTTTCTGGTTTGTTTTAGATTTTGTTATATAACTACAAATCTAGTTCATATGGTTAAAAATGGCAAATTTTTACCACAGTTCCCACGGTTTGTCATTTGATGCTATTGTTATTGCTGCTTGTACTACTTTAGCCAAGGTGACATAATTGTTGTAACCAGTTGTTCCTCCTGGTGTGCCAAGACTGAGATTGCCTCAGACTCATAAACAGTATTATAGGCCAGGGCTGAAGAACCAGAGGCTGGGCCATGTAGGCAGCAACTTCTCATCCCCAATAAATTGAAGAGATAGGATCTTGCAATAGACTCAAAACCCATACTGAGGCCAGGGATTTAGCTCAGCAGTATAAGTGCCTGCCTGGCAATTACAAGGTTATGAGTTCAATCTCTGGTATCAAAAAAAAAAAAAACCCCCCAAAAAAACCCCTAACAAACCATACCGAGTCCTCTTTTTATTTCTGGAGACTGGGTCTCCCTAAATTGCTAAGTTGCCCCAGGCTGGGTTCAAACTTTTGATCCTCCTTGCTCAGCCCACCAGAGTGCTGAGATTACAGATGTGTTACCACCTCACCTGGCAGTTTGTTTGTTTATGTTTTGAGACAGGGTCTCTCTGTGTAGTTCAGGTTGGCCTTGCACTCACTGTGTAGTCCAGGTTGGTCTCAAACTGGCAGCAGTCCTCCTGTCTCAGCCTCCCAAGTGCTGGGATTACAGCCATGCACCGCCACACTCAGTACTTTTATTTTTGTATGTCATCTACAGGTAACAGATATATGTAACATACTTCATACACATGTATATTCAACATATATTCAAACATGAATGTTGCACGTATTTGGTGTGTACTCAAAAGTATAGTAAGATAATTTAAGAAGCTTGTAATCACAGCTGCTCAGGAAGCTGCGGTGGGATGGTGAGTTCTAAACTTAGCCTGTGTGATTTAGTGAGAGGGTCTCAAAATTAATAACAATAGCTGGGCATGGTGGTGTACACCTGTAATTCTAACACATGGGGGCTGAGGCAAGAGGACTGCCACAAGTTGAAGGCCGGCCTGCGGTACATAGTGAGCTCAAGGCTGGCCTGAATTGTATATCGAAATTCTGTCTCAAAGAACAAAACAAATGAACAGGAAAGTACTACTAACAGAGAGCTGTAGGGTCTGGGTGGTGCCTGCTGGGGAGTTGTCCCTGTGGGAGGCTCATGTTGGGTCCCCAGCACCAGTTTCAGGTAGGGGTCACTAACATTTTAGGGTGACACCTCATGGCACACCTCTCTGAAACCTACTCTCTTTCCATTTTATTTTTGGTACATTCAAAGGAAGTTGAAGATATCAGTTCACTTCCTTCTAATTTAATCAGCATACAAACCCTTAAGGAGAGTTCAGGAAGGGAACCTATCATCTTGTTTACAACCATCTCCAGTCTGAGAAAGAAAACATGGCACAGAGAAAGACCCTCTTTTTTGAAACAGCAACTGACAGGCTCCTCCCTGCAAGGCAAGTCTTAGAAAGGACAAACCTGGACTATGTCCCCTAATTCACACTGGCATTTCTCGTGGCCAAGAGGCTAGCTATGGTTGCACCTGAGGGACAGCCTCTGGTCTGTCTGCCTGCCTCTACGCTGGTCGACACTGACAGTTGTCCCTGAGTTATCCCTGCTCTTCCAGATGGTTCTTTCCAGAACCCCTTCTGCCCGACCCTGGTCAGTGCCGCATCCCTCCTAAAGCTACCCTGGACTCTCGCCTTTCCTCCTTTTAAGGGGCTGTAGTCGTGATGCTACTTTTGCAGTCGTGAGCAAAAAGAGTAAAACGGAAGATGAGTGTTTGGGTGTAGGCTCTGGGTAGTCGCCCCGCCCAGCTGAAACTGAGCCCAGTTGAAGCCGGTAGAGCTTGGCCCCGCCTCTTTCCCCCCCACTCGAGCGTGCGCTCCTGCGACACGTACAGCCAACCGATGAAGAGAAATGGTTATGAGTGGCATGCACATGGCCCAATCATGTGTGAGTCTCAGGAGACGGCCTGCACCCAGGCCAATGGCGAGGTGGGGGGCGGGGCTCCAGCGGGGCGACAGGTCATCTGATCTTCCAGGCCCAGCGTCTAAGGCTGTGGAGACTGAGGCTATGATGGCGGCAACTGTGGTAGTTCGGGTTCGGACCGGGACGCAGCGGACCCTAGTTCCCTGGCGCCTGCCATGGCCACTCCTGCTGCTGGCTGCAGTGGCGGTGGCAGTCACCGCCTCGGAGCAGCAGGTGCCGCTGGTGCTGTGGTCGAGTGACCGGTGAGCGGGCCGGGTGGGGCTGGGGGGGGTGCCGCGTGCCGCCCGCGGAGGCTGGGAGCCTCGCCGGCCGGGGACTGCTCTCGGCCAGGGCTGCGAGGCCTGGGGCACTGTGTCCCTCGCTCGGCGGGCCCGCCTCAAGTCGGCCCGCGTCAGAGCCCGGCCCCGCTGGGGAGACAGGAGTCCAACGGGCTCGGCTATCAAATCATCGCCCCTGCATGACAGCGCCTCTCCTGTCCCCTGCCAGGGACCTGTGGGCTCCTGCGGCCGACACGCACGAGGGCCACATCACCAGTGACCTGCAGCTTTCGTCCTACTTAGACCCCGCCCTGGAGCTGGGCCCCCGGAACGTGCTGCTTTTCCTTCAGGACAAGGTGCGCTGCCCCAGTCTGCTCCGTGGGGGTCGTCGGGAGACAGGCAGAACCTTGTCCCCGCCCGTTCCCCAGGGGAAGCATAAGTGACCTCATTCCAGCTGTGGGACGGTTTGACAGTCCTCTTGGGAAGGCTTGTAGGAATGAGAAGCTTCAGTGGTATGCTGAGAGCTAACTTAATTAGTCGAAGCAATCGGGCAGAGGCCAGATACCTGTAAGTACCAAGTGGTTTTGATTTTTTTTTCTGTGTTTTTTTTCGAGACAGAGTGTCACTGTGTACACTGTGTAGCCCAGGCAGGTCTCACTCTCAAGGTGATCCTCTTGCCTCAGCCTCCCAAGTGCTGCTGTGAGAGGCATATGTGCTATTGCACCTGTCTGATGCGTTATGGCTTCTAGTATCACCACCGGTGGGGTCTGTGTCCAGTTTGCAGATGAGATGCTGGGGAAGAGATGCTGTTGCCCAAGGTCACACACTAAACTTCTCGCTGTAGTAGAGAATAACCTGGAAATGATCCTTTACTTACTGCTTCCTGTGCAGCTGCTCATTTGATGCCATTAGCTGGGTCATATGGGCTAATGAGGATGAGTCTTGTAGGCTAGGATGATTTGCTGGAGCCCCACCATTTAGAGAGTACACATGGGGTTCCACATGAGTCCATCAGGCCTGTCTCTGGTCTAGGTCAGTAACCACTGTGTTCCCTCCCCTCTAGGCTCCTGCCCCCAAGGCAGGTGTGCAGACCTCCATGTTTGGGGCTGGTGTTTGAGAGGCTGTCAAGCCTCTGCTTGTCCACTCCTCATTAATGGTTTGCCCGGCATAGTCCCTGTTGTTGTGTTGGCAGGTGGCAGTGGTCATGCTGGCATCTAGTCCCTCCAGGAGGTGGTAAGATATGTAATTAGAGCTAGGCATGTTGGCACACGTCTGTCATCCTAGCACTCCGGAGGCCGAGGCAGAGGCACTGCTGAGAGTCAAAGACCATCCTGGGCTACACAGCAAGATCATGTCTCAAAAAAAACAAAAAACAACAAAATGTAATGAGACTAGAACTCAGTCGTAGTTCTACCTTTTGTCAGTCTTTGGGGCCATGAAATGATCTTGTAAATGATCCTATTTGGAGGGTTGGGAGGCACAGACATTAATCTACATAAAACATCTATTTGGGGTCTGCCACTGTTGGGCATTCTTTCTCTCATTCATTCCTTGGCCAAAGGTGGCACGGTGAGTCTGTAACAGGGATTGAGTGTTGGGGACACCTTGATGAGCAGAGTGACCTGTGCCTCTGCTTCCCTGTTGGGAAGCTGTTACTCTTGTGAGCACTATTGTTAAATGCTGTGATGATAGGGGCCACAGTATCACTGTAGTGTCTGGGGACATGGTATTTGAGGAGGGTAATCAGGCAAGGCATCACTGAAGAGGGAGAGAGGGAGTCATCGACTTGGGAGATAGGCGTGGGTGGTAGGGAGTGGTCCTGCTGAGTTCTAGCAAAGACCCATGTGGCCGCAGAAACAGGTAGGAGGGGGGTTCCAAATGGGTAGTATTGGAACTGGGAGTGCTGTGGCCTCTTGATTAAAGATTGCCCAGCTGGCATGCCTGGGAGGCTGAGGCAGGAGGATCAGTGCAAATTCAAAGCCAGCCTGTACTGCAGAGTGAGACCCTGTCTCATAAGAAAAAAAAAAGCCAGTGAGTAAGTGAGCCAACCCCCTGGGCACGAAACAGGCAGCCACATGGGATCTGAGTTCCTGGCAAGAACGTGGGGAGGTGGGGCAAGCGTGTATACTAAACAGTGAGATTCAGGCAGCAGGTTGAGGTGTCTGACCCAAGTGGCAGAAACCAGAGGGAGCTGGGGACTGGGATGGTGGAAGGAGTTAAAGGACACCTAGAGGTCATGGAAGAGGGGGCAGTGCTGTGGGCCCCGGAGCTTGGCTGACTGCCCCACTTATGCCACCATGCTCCCAAACTCTTTGCCTGTCTCCTGTCTCACCACACGTGGGTGGGTTTGGGACTTATCACCTGCTGGCAAGGATCCTGTCTGCCCTGGACATTGCTGGGCCCTTGCTCCAACCTTGCTTCCTGGCTGGAAGTGGCCAGTGCTCGCTTCTGCCCTGCCCCCTCCTCGCTTCCCTCCTGTTCCTCTTTCCAATTGACTCTTGCTCTTGTGGCTGCCTCGAGTCAGCCTCATGACTGTCTTCCTGTCTTGTCTCCCTGGCCTGAGAATGCAGGGGACAGGGCTGAGTCTCCCACCTGGCCTCTGCAGCCCACCCTCCTGTTGCACCAGGGCTGGCTGGAACAGAGGCGGTAGGGCCCGAGGCAGTGCTGGCCCTGCACTGGCCCTTGTCTTTGCCTGGCTGCCTGAGCCGCTTCTCTGCCTCTCTCCTAGCTGAGCATTGAGGACTTCACAGCATATGGTGGTGTGTTTGGAAATAAGCAGGACAGCGCCTTTTCCAACCTGGAGGTGAGCACCCTCTTGCAGCCTAGGCCCTGGGCCCTGGGTGGCATTCTGTGCTCCCTCTCCCAGCACAGTAAGTACAGTGCCCATTGGGCCAGGCACAGGGCCCCAGCCTGAGTGACTTAGTAAGCCTCTGTCTCAGAAAAGGCTAGAGGGTGCTGTGAATGTAGCTCAGTACAAAGATTCTGGGCCCAGTCTCCTGCGGTGCTGCACGAACACACGCAGGACTGCTCCCCACCCCGTACAGGCTTTGAGGATTCCCAGTGTCAAGAGCCCCAGGGGAGTCTCTTTTCTGACCACAGTGGGGACTGTTTGGCCCCCAGCTCAGTCCTTTATCCTCTCTCTGCCCCCAGAATGCCCTGGACCTGGCTCCCTCCTCGCTTGTGCTGCCTGCAGTTGACTGGTATGCAGTCAGCACCCTGACAACCTACCTGCAGGAAAAGCTGGGTGCCAGTCCACTACATGTGGACCTCACTACCTTGCGGGAGCTGAAGCTCAACGCCAGCCTCCCTGCCCTGCTGCTCATCCACCTGCCCTACACAGCCAGGTGAGCCAGTGGTGGAGGTAACAGGGCTCCAGGTTAGGGCACAGGGCTCCAGGTGGAGATTGTGAGGTAAGCAGATGATCAGGGGGCTCCCAGGAACCCTAGGGTGGGCTGTAGGCTGAGGGAGGGCAGCGCGCCCTATGTGGCTCTCATGCTGTGTCCTGTCCACAGCTCCGGTCTGATGGCGCCCAGGGAGGTCCTCACAGGCAACGGTGAGTGGGCCCAGGGATGACACTGGTCTGCACCCCTCTCAGGACCTCCTCGTCCTGCAGGTGCCCAGGACATGGGCTTTGCCCAGGTTCAAGAGTCCCAGGACATGGGATTTAATAGACCAGAAACACTTGGGCAGAATAGTTAGGCAAGGAAGACTGGGCATGGTGGCACACTCCTGTCATCCCAGCACTTGGGAGACTGAGGCAGGAGAATCGTGAGTTTGAGGCCAGCCTGGATGACCTAGCAAGACTCTGTCTCAAAATAAACAAACAGGGGGCTGGGGATTTAGCTCAGTGGCATAAGCACCTGCCTTGCAAGTGTGTGGTGGTGAGTTCAATCCCTGGTACCCCCCCAAATAATAATAATAAATAAATAAATATACAGAAAAAAGCCCAAAAAGAACAATTAGAAAGATTTGTCCCTACTATGAAGATACTCATTCCCACCACCTTTAGGTTGGGCCACTTGCCAGGGAGCTAGAGGCTGAGGCTGCAGCTGTCCCAGGGAGGGAGGTTAAGGTAGGGGACGAAGTGGCTGTCCCTAGGCACCTGCAGCAGGGGCAGGGGAGTGTTTCTTTAAGCTGCCACTTGGTAACTGGGTTCCCTGCTCTCACCACCCCTCAGATGAGGTGATCGGGCAGGTGCTAAGCACCCTCAAGTCCGAAGATATCTCCTACACAGCAGTGTTCACGGCGGTCCGCCCCTCCCGGGTATGTGTCCTTGGGTGCTGCATGTCCCAGGGCTCTGGGAAGCAGTGTGTGGAGGGCCCCAGTGGGGCCCATGAAGACAGCGTGCTAGGAAGGGCCCAGGGTGCCAGTGGGGAGGATGGGCTCTGGGTTGGGATGTGCTCCCCTATTGATAGAGGTATCCTGGCTCTTCACCTAGGTGACTCGAGATGTAGCCATGGTGGCTGGGGGGCTGGGTCGCCAGCTGCTCCAAAAACAGGCAGTGTCACCTGTGATCCATCCCCCTGTGAGTTACAATGACACTGCCCCGAGGATCCTGTTCTGGGCCCAGAATTTCTCCGTGGAGTTCGGAGGCCGTCGGGAAGACCTGACCCACCGCACCTTTGGGTCACCAGAGCTCAACCTCACTGGCTCTTTCTGGAACAGCTCCCTGGCTGGGTGAGGACAAAGGTCGGGGCCTCCTGTCACTGTGGGCTGGGGGTGAAGTGGGGGGCCAGGTGTGCTCGGTGGGACTGGGTCAGCAGGGAACTATAGGTGGCATCTTGAGTGGGATTGTTGGAGGCAGGTTACTGGTGCCTCTGAGGCCTTGACAGGCCCTGGGCTGGGGACAGTGTAGTCGCCCATTCTGGGTCTCCTTGACCCTCCACTGCCACTGCCTAAAGCTTTACCCAGCAGCTTGGTAGCGACCCCAAGAGGGGGTTGAAAGGAGTGATGGTGCCAGGCATGGTGGCATGCTCCTGTAACCCAGCACTCTGGAGGCTGAGGCAGGTAGATCATTGCAGGTTCGAGACCAGCCTGGGCTACAAAGTGAGCCCAAGGTCAGCCTAAACTGCACAGTGAGACTCTGTCTCAAAAAGACAAAAAAAAAAAAAAGAAAAAGAAAAAAAAAGAAAGGGGGGGTGATGGTGCACTTAGAGGCCAGAGATACGGGACTTGGGTGCTAGTCCCCATCCATCCATTGGGGACACTGCTTGTTCAGTGGCTGTGGGGACCTGGTGCAGTTTAGTAGGGCAGATCTAGGTGCTTACTCCTCAAAGCCACTCTGGCCCCCTGATGCACATTTCCGTCTTGGCTGCAGACTCTCTTTGACCTACAGCGGGCTCTTTGACACCACAGTGATGTTCAGGTGAGTCTGGGGCCAGTGGGCTGCAGGTGGGCTCAGGGATCCGCTGCCCCTGCTGACCTGCTGCTCCCACTGCTGCCCAGGTTCATCCTGGCCAACCGCTTCTACCCGGTGTCCGCCCGCGACTGGTTCACCATGGAGCACCTGGAGATCCACAGCAATGGCTCCATCACCACCTTCAACGCCTCCCAGGTCACGGGGCCCAGCATCTACTCCTTCCATTGCGAGTACGTGAGCAGCAACAGCAAGATGGGCGGCTTCTTGGTGCCCCACATTCAGCCTTCGCTGTGGCACATCACGCTCCAGGACTTCCAGGTGCAGCTGCGGCACTCGGGGTGGGCCTTCCTGCAGGGCAGCCCTTCCCAGGCCTCGTCTGCATGGGGCTGCCTGCTCCCTGCTGACCCACATCCTTGAATCCCACAGATCCAGGCCTTCAACGTGATGGGTGAGCAGTTCTCCTACGCCAGCGACTGCGCGGGCTTCTTCTCTCCCGGCATCTGGATGGGGCTGCTCACGTCCCTCTTCATGCTCTTCATCTTCACCTACGGGCTGCACATGATCCTCAGCCTCAAGACCATGGATCGCTTTGATGACCACAAGGGGCCCACCATTGCTCTGACCCAGATAGTGTGACCACGCCAGCGGGGGACTGGGGAGGGCAATGTGTCCCACAGTGGATGAATGGAAGGGCCCCCCCCTTCTCCCCATGGCATGAACCACACACTCCCCTCTGCCCGTCTTGCCCCCCAACACGGTGTACATATTCTTCCTAGCAGCGGACCAAGCCCCAGGCTCACCTGTGGGCGGCGGCGGCGACAGGGGCAGGCAGGGGCAGGCAGTTCTCCGGTCCTCTTTCCACCTGTTATTTATTCTTGCCCCTTGCTGTTCATAGTGCTTTCATGTGCAGATGCCCCCCAGACTCTCCTTCTTCCCTGAGCAGCCCAGAGCTTGGGGTCCCTCGGGGGTGGGGGTGGAAGTACTGCTTCCCCTTCTGCCTCAGCTGCTCTCCAGTCCTGTGCTGGCCATGTGTGGGCCGCGAGTTCCTTTCTGTGGTCTCAGAGGGAAGGGACTGACTTCCCTGACAGTTGTGCTGGGTGTGATCACTGGTTTCTGGCATGTTATTACCAGGGGTGCTCTTACCAGGGGTTCCTGGTAGGGGGCTGGGATGCTCTGTTGTTTCCTTCCAAATAAAATAAACAAGGGTCGTCATGTGTTTTGCCTGTTGTCACTCATTTCTGTCCGGGGGCATCAGGTATGCGCGCGCATTTGGCTGAGGGATGCGCTTGGCTTGGCGATGCGGGAGGAGGCACCTGGATGTAGCTGAGCCAGGCCAAGGCCAGACACCCTGCGAGCCGGGCAAGGCTGGGGGCCTTCAGCGTGCTGGGCCCCTAACCGGTGAGGTTACAGAAGGGTGTCGGGCCGCACCCGTGTGCCTTGGCAGCGCTCGTTGCCACAATGGCAGTTCTCGTGTCGCGGGGTGGGGATGTCCACCCTGTCTGCTGCAGCGGCGCGCGCCCGTCCCGCAGGATCGCCCGGAGGCTCCCGAGGGGCGGGGCGGGGGCGCGAGGGGCGGGGAGCGCGCGGCTCCCGCGCAAGGATCCCTCGAGCGTCGCAGCACCGGATGCCGACCCGCCCCATCACTCCTCTCCCGGGGCCCTGGTCTAGCGGCGTCGTCTGAGGCGTCACGCTCGCTCGGGGGCGCGGGCATCCGCGACACTCCTGGAGGGGAGCCGCGGAGGCTGCGGCCCTGGCCAGGCGCGGTGGAGCACGGGGCGGGGCGGGACTCTTTGACGTGGCGGAGGGGTCGCGCAGATTCCGCAGAGCCGCCATCTTTGGTCCAGTGCGGCGGCAGTGGCGGCGGCGGCGGCGGCGGCGGCGGCGGCGGCGGCAGCGGCAGCTGCTGCTGTGGTGAAGGAGGAGGAGGAGCCGAGCGGTGCTGGCACCAAGGCCTGACCATGGACGAAGAATACGATGTGATCGTGCTGGGGACCGGTCTCACCGTAAGTGCGGCCTGGGTGTCCCTGGTCCCGCATCATGTACTTTGTAACCGCAAAGATGATGCATCCCTGGCCGCCGGCCCTATTCTCCCGTTATCCCCATCCTCCGCTCGGGTCTCTGAAAAGCCAGCGCCGGGCCCACCCCGTCCCTTGCCCCTGCGGCTTGTCTGCTGTCCTCCACCGCCGTGCCCCATCTCCTTGGAAGGGATCTCCTTCTCCCAGCCAAAGTCCCGACCCTGACCCTGGTCCCGGCCCCGGTCCCCTCCAGTCCTCCCGGTCTCGACCTGCTGCACTGGAAAACGCATGCCAAGTCGGTCTGGTGCCCCCTGCTCCCCGCCCACCCGGCCCCCACCCATCCATTGCCTGCTCCTATCAGCTGCCCAGCATCCCCTCCCATCTTGCGGGCAGCTCAGTAAGGATAGAGTTGGAGGCCATGGGGTCTGGGGGCTTTGCCAAGCTGGGCCCGCAGCCTGCCTCCCTGGCTTCTTTCGGAGACTGGGGACCCAGGGAATGTTCCAGAAGCAGCAGCAGTGGGGGCAATGACCACATTCCCGATACCCCACCCCGGTTTCCCATGGAGACCTGAGGCTGAGTACTGTCGGCAGCCTTTGTCCTTGGGCTGGTAACAGGAACTGGGGAGGGTGTTTTCTTTCCCCTTTCTCAAAGCCCGATGCCCCTTCTCCCTAAGGCTCACCTTCCTCCGCCCAAGCCAGACACCCACAGCCCAGACACCCCTCCTTTCAGGGGATGTGGCTCCTTGGAAGAAAGAGCAGCCCAGGGGAGGCCTGCAGTTTGAAGGGTTGCGTTCATTTGCATGTCCCTGTTGGGCACCCTTTAAGATTGAGCTTGGTAGGTGGTGGCTCATTGTGTCTCATCTGCATTCTCACGCCTAAGGCGACTTTCTTGACATGTTGATGTCCTAAGACAGTCCATGTGTCTGTTGGCCACCGGCCCCCTAAAGCCTCTGATATTTCTCTCCGGGGTTATCTGTTTGCTGACCAAGCTTAGACTGGAGACTGGCCAAATGAAGCCATCGCCCCCAATTTATAGTCCTTGCAGCAGCCTGGGAGTGGAAGGAGCTGTCCATTGTGGCAGCTGTGGGTGGAGAGCAGATCAGGGCCTGGAGAGAACTCTGGCAGGCAGAAGCTAACCGCCCATGGCGCCCCTCCCCCAGGAATGCATCTTGTCAGGCATCATGTCTGTGAACGGGAAGAAAGTGCTGCACATGGACCGGAACCCCTACTATGGGGGTGAGAGCTCGTCCATCACACCACTGGAGGAGGTGAGGCTGCCCTGACCCTCACACAGGGCCATGCCTAGGTTTTCTGGGTAGGGGCAGAGTGGGAATCCATGTGGTTTCTCTCTTTGTCTTTCCTGATTGCAGCTGTATAAGCGCTTTCAGTTGCCAGAGGGGCCCCCTGAATCAATGGGCCGGGGCCGAGACTGGAACGTTGACCTGATCCCCAAATTCCTCATGGCCAATGGTGAGGAAGATGAAGGGGCTACCATGGAGGGCGGGGGACACAGGAGAGGTGGGCTCAAGGGCAGGGGCCCTGTTGACATTGCCATCTTTACAGGGCAGCTGGTAAAGATGTTGCTGTACACCGAAGTGACCCGCTACCTGGACTTCAAGGTGGTAGAAGGTAGCTTTGTCTATAAGGGGGGCAAGATCTACAAGGTGCCCTCGACGGAGACCGAGGCCTTGGCTTCCAGTGAGTGTGGAGGCGGGGGAGGCAGGGGCCCCCTTTGCTCATGGTTCTGTTCCTCAGGCGTCACCGGAGGCCTGCTGCTCTGTGTTCTCTGTTGTCCTCGACTGTCCCTTACTGTCCCTTACTGCAGGTTGCCAGCACAGAAGCATTCATGTGGCAAGGCCATGGAGGGGAAGTGGAGTTTTACAGATTTCAGCCTTTGGCAAGGGCTCCACTTGACATGGAAATGTCCCCAGGCGGTGGGGTCAGGAGGGCCCCGTCCTGCCCTTGCCTGTTATCATACGGGGGAGGATACCAGGTCACGGGCTAGCTCAGCTGTTATAGCAGGCAGGGGCCTCATGTACTCCCACATGCACAGGGTCTCCTCACCCTCCCTAGATCTCATGGGCATGTTTGAGAAACGCCGCTTCCGCAAGTTCCTGGTGTTCGTGGCAAACTTTGATGAGAACGACCCCAAGACCTTCGAGGGCGTGGACCCTCAGACTACTAGCATGCGTGACGTCTACCGGAAGTTTGACCTGGGCCAAGATGTCATTGACTTCACTGGCCATGCCCTGGCTCTCTACCGCACTGATGAGTGAGGGGAAGCTGGTGTGATTGGCGCCCCCTTGCCTGCCTGTTCCTGTCCTCCCTCTACCTGCTTGCTGCTCCTTCTGCCTGTCCTGCATGTCCCTGGTACCCAGATTCACCTGTCACCTGTATGTCCCTCCCTGCGTCCTCTATTTGACCTGTTTTACCAGGCCAGGCACCTGGGTGGGGCAAGCAGGGTACTTCTTTTGAGTCTTCCCTCTCTGTTCTCCCCAGCTACCTAGACCAGCCCTGTCTTGAGACCATCAATCGCATCAAGTTGTACAGTGAGTCCCTGGCCCGGTATGGCAAGAGCCCATATCTGTACCCACTCTATGGCCTGGGTGAGCTGCCCCAGGGCTTTGCAAGGTAAGGACAAAGCTCTCTTTGGGTGACGTCACTGAGTGACGAGGCTGAGGGTGGAAGTGGCTCCTGGAGCCTTTCTAGGCATTGCAGGCTGACTTGGGGGATGGGGGCCCAGCTCTAGGAACGTGGCCTGCTCATCTCCCGGTGGCATGGGGCTAGGCCAAGGCCAGGAGCCTCAAGCAGGGTTTAGCTGGGAGTTAGCCCTTCACCTTCATATCTTGATTGCTAGTCCCCTGGGCCATAGTCCCCTGGAGCTTCCCCATCATTACGACTCTTGTGCCAGCCCTTTGTAGCCTTTTTTAGGGGAATCTAGGGAGGAGAGAAAGTACTCAAGACAGGTTCGGACCTGGTACCATGACAGCTAGGATGAGCGGCAGGTCTGCTGACTTTGCCTGCCCAGACCTTGGTGGTACGGTAGGGAGGGTGCAGTGGAATTGGCTCCTGTTTGTTTTCTGGGAAGAGGACACGACTGTCCCTGCCCCTGCTGCAGACTGAGTGCCATCTATGGAGGAACATACATGCTGAACAAGCCTGTAGATGGCATCATCATGGAGAACGGCAAGGTGGTGGGCGTGCAGTCTGAGGGAGAGGTAAGCCCCAGCAGCAGGCCACCTCCTAGGGGCTCTGCGTCCTCAGGAGCCATGCAGTATGTCTGGGGTCCAGAAAATCTACCTGATCACGATGTCTCAGCAGTGGGGTCTCCCAGCCTGTGTGCCAGGCTCATCACCCTGAGCTGAAGGTTGTGGTGACAGTGACAGAGGAGGACCCTGCTGCCATGAGCTGCCTGCCATCCCTGGGGGCCCAGTGAGTGACCACTGACATAAGGGGTGACCCAGCAGGAGCAAGGCCTTGTGGTGCCTTCATAGGTGGCCCGCTGCAAGCAGCTGATCTGTGACCCCAGTTACATCCCGGACCGTGTGCGAAAGGCTGGCCAGGTCATCCGCATCATCTGTATTCTCAGTCATCCCATCAAGAACACCAACGATGCTAACTCCTGCCAAATCATCATCCCCCAGAACCAGGTCAACAGGAAGTCAGGTAGGGAGCCCGCAGCCCACTGCCACTTTGCCCTCTTCCCCGGGCTGCTGTGCCTGTCCTCCCCAGCCTTGGTCCCAGCAACTGACGGATGGCTTAGACTCCCCTGCCATGATGATGACAGCTCGGATGCCCTGTCAGTCACCTTCTTGTGGCTGAGACCCAACCTCTGACACCCACAACACATGGAGGACTGGTTTCATTTGGGTCCCTGCAGCTCCAAGGCGGGGAGAGCAAAGGGCCAGGAAAGGAAGGGAAGGGAAGGGAAGGGAAGGGAAGAGCAAAGGGCCAGGAAGGGAAGGGAAGGGAAGGGAAGGGAAGGGAAGGGAAGGGAAGGGGGCAGAGGGGAAGAGGGAAGGAGCTGTGGCCCAGCCCGGGGACACAGCCTTCAAAGCCCTGGCTGCGAGGCCCTGCCTCCCAGGGAACCCATGGGCTATGCGCTCACCCATGGGGCCAATCTGCATGCCCGTCCTCCAGCTTCTGGACATTGTTGGGTGGGGATGCCCGACCCCCTGCCTGGTCCCTGGGGGCTGCTGCACAGTGAAGCCACAAGACATTTGCAGCTGGGAAGGGAGGTCCCCCTGGCCTATCGTAACAGGGCACTTCCCGTGAGCAGACATCTATGTGTGCATGATCTCCTACGCACACAACGTGGCTGCGCAAGGCAAGTACGTTGCCATCGCCAGCACCACAGTGGAGACCTCGGATCCAGAGAAGGAGGTCGAACCGGCCCTGGAGCTGCTGGAGCCCATTGACCAGAAGTGAGAGGCTGGGCTGCACCCAGGGTGGGGTGGGAGCTGGAGGTTGCCTCGGCAGGGTCTGACACAAGTGTCCCCCACCTGCCCCCAGGTTCGTGGCAATCAGTGACTTGTATGAACCCATCGATGATGGCTCTGAGAGCCAGGTAAGCAGCCTCCAGCCCTGCCCGGCCAGCTGTCCCCCGGGACCTTCTCCAGTCACTGTGGCCCTGGCCCTGCTCTTTCCAGGTGTTCTGCTCCTGCTCCTATGATGCCACCACACACTTTGAGACCACCTGCAATGACATCAAAGACATCTACAAACGCATGGCTGGCTCGGCCTTTGACTTTGAGAACATGAAGCGCAAACAGAACGATGTCTTTGGAGAAGCTGACCAGTGATTACTGGCTCCTGCCCCAGCTCCTACTGCCCCTACTCCAGTGTCTGTTCCCCTTTAGGGCTGGGGAGATGTATAGCTGGGCATCCCTGCTCCCAGCATCCTCTGCTTGCCCCACATTCCTATCACCCCCTCACTGATTCACTGACCAAGTCCTTAACCTTAGCGATGGTTTGGGAGATGGGGGTTGGGTAACATCCTCGTTCTCAGCCCTTCCTTGTCCTAGCAAAAGAGGATTCCTCTCCCTGTGTGTCTCCGCGACCTGTAACTCTTCTGCTGTGTTTGGGAAGGACGCAGAGGAGAGCTGACTTCTGCCCCAACCACTCTTACCCCACTGTAGTGGCCTTTGGAGATGCCCCCTGCCTCCCCCCACCAGCTCTCCTGTGTGTTGGAGAAAAGGGGCCCTCCCAGCACAAACTGCATTGCTCCCCCATAATTTATTCTAATTTATTAACCAACTCCCACCCCAAGTCAGGGCCCCCAATGTGGAGGGGAGGGAAGAAGCTATCGGCGTGGCCCCGTTGGAGGGTGAGCTCACTGTTTTTATCCCTTTTCCTTGTGTTTGTGTTCTCTGGTACTTACTGAGAAGAGAGGTGCGCCAAGTGAGAGGAGGTGGGAAAGTGGACCCAAGCCCAGTGCGCCCCACCCCATGCCTTCCCTTTAGTGGTGGGAAACCCTTCCCTGCAAAGTGAATGTGTCCCTTTCCCCCATCTCTAGTATATTTCACAGAAAACAAAACATCCCAATAAACCGTCTTGAAATCTGAGCCTGGGTTTTTAGATTCTTCTCCATAAAGCTGGGTGCTTGACAGGGACTTGGCCCTCTGCTTTGGGGCTTTAGCTTAGTGCCTGGCACCACACCTGTGTCCTTTAGGGTCCCACGCAGGGAAGTGGGGAGACTGGGCTGGCCTCAGTGGGGGAAAGGAAGCAGAAGACACCGAGGGCCTGCGTGGGAGCCTGAGGAGGCAAGAGGACCCGGGTCTACCCTGCACAGCTGGTCAGGCGGCGCTGGGGGAACCGCGGCCTGGCCTGCCACTCCCAAGGAAACCAGGAACTTGCTGGAAGCTGATCAGCACCCCCCAGGGAGGAGGTCCCTGCCTTGGGGCCTCAGGAGGCGACAGGGGGCGCTGCAGGCGCAGTTGTGTGCTGGCGTTAGGGCTGAGGCAACGCAGGAAGCCAGGGATCCAGCCTGCGTGGCTCTGACGAGGAAGCACCGCGGCCGGGCCAGGTCAGCCTGGCCCTCAGCTGGGGTCCGCCTGGAGCCGGCGGGGGCGGGGATCGGTGACGTCACGCTCAGGGGCGGAGCGGCCGTCGTCACGTGGAGGGAAGGGGCGGGAAGCGAAGGGGTGGGAGGACGTTGCGTGTCAGTTGACCGCGCGGCCGCCACCGAGCCTCAGTCCCATTGCTGTCTCTGCTGCCGCAGCCGCCGCCACCGCCGTCGCCACCACCACCGCCACCGCCATGGCTCAGTACAAGGGCGCCGCGAGCGAGGCGGGCCGCGCCATGCACCTAATGAAGAAACGGGAGAAGCAGCGCGAGCAGATGGAGCAAATGAAGCAGCGGATCGCGGAGGTCGGGCCGAGCAGCCCCTAGCGTGCGTGCCGCGCGGTCTCGGCAGTGCCCCCAGGCTTTGGGCTGGGAGTGCCCAGAGCGGATGGCGGCACCCTGGCTCTCCAGCGACGGTCTCATCTGTGAAACGGGCCCGCGGGCGGGCCGGGTCCGAGGCAGTTAGCATGTGCCAGCCCCTTGCGGGATGGAGCCTGTGGTCGACCTTCCCCTGGTGCTACTGGCGCCTCTGTCCAGCGCTCAGTGCCTGGGGCGGGCCCAGAGACTGCTTCCCTGGACCTCGCGGGGCCGGTGGTTCCCTCGGGGATCCCGTGGATGGCTGGCGATGTCGCAGGGCTGGGGAAGCCCAGGACTCTCAGGGACTCGGGGTCTTAGCTAAGTGGAAAAACCTCCAAGCAGGCAGCCTTCAGGCACAGGCGCGCCCTCAGCCCCAGCCCGTCTTAGTGGGGACTTCCTGCAAGTTGAAGATGGCTTTCATTTTTTAATTTTTGGTGTTTTCAGTGTCTCATTATATAGTTCAGGCTGGACTTGAATTCACTTTGTGGTTCAGGTTGGGTTCCAAGGTGATCCTCCTACCTCAGCCTCCAGAGGGCTGGGATGACAGGTGTGTGCCACCATGCCCGGCTCCAGGATGTATTTCTTTGCTGGACATTTCTTTTGAAGACCTTGGCTAGAAGGGGACCTGTATGGTACTGTAGATGAGATTGTACTGGAGGGGGACACCTTTTGGGTGGGTTCAGGCAGTATCTGGGCCTGAGAGGGAGGCCCAGACTCAGGGAGAGGCTGGGTCTTTCACCCACCATGTTCCATTTTGTCCTCTCCTGACATCCCTGGCTTGGGTCTCAGGAGGGTCAGCTTAGAGGCCAACAGTCCGAGGTTAGCGCTGAAGAGCCTTCCCCAACCAAGGCCAGGGGCCATAGCTTCTAAGATCACACTGTAGCGCACCCCAAAAGGGACAGGCAGCTGTGGCTTCAGGAGGGCGGCAGTGGCCCTCACAGCCAGGCTTTCTCTTGCAGGAGAATATCATGAAATCCAACATAGACAAGAAATTCTCTGCCCACTACGACGCTGTGGAGGCGGAGCTCAAGTCCAGCACTGTGGGTGAGCAGGGCACACAGGCTGCGCTCTCCTGGGCACAAGGCTGCCCCTTTGCTGGCTCTGACCGGTCCTTCCTTGCAGGCCTCGTGACACTGAATGACATGAAGGCCAAGCAGGAGGCGCTGGTGAAGGAGCGGGAAAAGCAGTTGGCTAAGAAAGAGCAGTCAAAGGAGCTGCAGCTGTGGGTCCCCATCCACTCCTCCCTGTCCCCTTCTGTCCCCTTTTGGTGCCTCTCACATACAGCTCATACTTGTGGGCTCCAGAGGTGACTCAGGCTACTCCTGTTCTGGCAGGAGTTCCATTTCCTGCTTTGGGAATGAGGGCAGCATCTAGTTTGGGCCTCCAAGTGGTCCTGTCAGCTTTCTGGTTTGTCTTTTCTCTTCCTGTCCCTTGTGAAGGTGGCGCTTGCTCGCAGAACCTCTCCTTTCTTTCCATGCCCACGTAGTCTGCATGCTGTCTGTCCTCTCCATATCACTACCCCATGTCTCTGTCTTTGTCCTGTGTCATAATCAGAGCCCTACCTCTGACCTCATGGTGACCCAGGATGGTTGGACCCATCAAGCCTGAACTCGTGGTCCCCATGCTGAGCGTACAGCAGCTCTAGGTCAGGGACATGAGCATGACAGCCACCCGTGTCTTGGTAGGAAGCTGGAGAAGCTGCGGGAGAAGGAGCGCAAGAAGGAGGCCAAGCGGAAGATCTCGAGCCTGTCCTTCACGCTGGAGGAGGAAGAGGAGGGAGGAGAAGAGGAGGAGGAGGTCGCTGTGGATGAGGAAGAGCTGGAAAGGGAAGGTGAGTGCAAGGCCCTTGGCTGCTCGGGGGGGGGGGTGTAGAAGGGAATTCAGGAAGACATAGCCAAGCAGAACGAAAAGCCACCATCACTAGGACCACCATTGAGGCTGGTAGCAAAGGCTCAGCCTGTGACCTCACTGAATCACTGATTTGGTTTGATCTGTGTTACCGTCACAGAGTTACAGAGCTCAGTGGCCATGCCAGGCCTCAGCTACCAGGGACAAATTGGGAAGGCTGGGGAGTGAAGCCAGAGCAGCCTGGCACCCCCGAGCACCACACACCTGTACTGTTCCTGGCAGGGCTGTGGAGGGCCCTGTCCTTCTCCTGGAGGAGGCCCATTTGGGTCAGGGCAGGTGTCCCATGGGGGCACAGTGGCAGGGCCTCCCTGTGTAGCCCACGCTGGCCTTGAACTCACTATGTAGCCCAGGCTGGGCTCAAATTTATGGTGATCCTCCTGCCTCAGCCTCCCAAGTGCTGGGATTACAGGTGTGCGCCACCACACCTTCTTTTTTTTTTTTTTTTTGGTACCCGGGATTGAACTCACAACTGTGCACTTGCAAGGCAGGTGCTTATGCCACTGAGCTAAATCCCCAGCCCTCCACGCCTGGTTTTAATACGTGTTTTCAGTTCATCACAATTCTTTTCCTGTGGAGAGCTGCTATGTGCACATGACAGAACTTAATTCTTATTTCACCCCTTCCATTTCCTTTCTCCCTCCCACTCCCTCATTTCTTGATCCCCTTCTCTTTTGAGAAAGATCTCTGATCTCTTTGCTTCTCGTTACACCTTTAACATGTTTGCATTTTGTACTTTAGGCCTTTTGTAGAAGAGAAACAAACCATGTAATACTGAGAGTTTTGTGTCTGGTGTATTTCACTTCACATTATACTCTCAGGGTCTACTCATTTTTCTATAGATGACTCATTTATCCTTCTTTGTGGAAGAGTGGTACTTCATGTGTGTAAGGCCTGGAACGTTTTAGGAATTTTTTTTTATTATTTGAGACAGACTTGCTACGTAGTCTAGGCAGGCTCTGAACTCACTGTCACTCAGGCTGACCTGAAACTCAGCAGTCTTCCTGCCTCAGCCTCCTGAGTGCTGGGATTACAGGTATGTGCCATCACGCCCAGCTCTGCCCAAAGTTTTGAACATGAACAAGTGAACTATCCGTGATGTATAGTGCCTGACCGACACCTAAAATTTTACCTGCAGCTTCTGGAGTGCCAGCTGTGGTCTGGCCCACTTCTTTGGGGACCATATGGTGGAGCACTGTGCTGGCTGGGTGCCCCCTCCCTGCAAGCCTCGTTTTAGGAGGCCCAGCAGTGGAACCCTGGAATCATTACATTTTTCCTTAGGGTCAACAGTGCTCAACGCAGGCCTGAGCGACCCTGATGGCGTCCAGAAGATTAAAAACTTTTATAGTAATACCTAGGTTGCTTTTGTGTTTGTTTTTTATTTATTTATTTATTTATTTATTTGTACTGGTGATCAAACTTACAACCTCGCGCTTGCCAGGCAGGTGCTTATAACACTGAGCTAAGTCTCCAGCCCTGTTTTTTGTTTCTTGACACAAGGTCTCACTGTGTAACCCAGGCTGGCCTTGAACTCACAATCTTCCTGCCTCAGCCTCCTGAGTGCTGGGATGACAGGCATGTACCACCGTGCCTGTTGCTAAACCATTCTCTGGTTTTACCCTAGAGGTCACTACAAAGAAAAGGAAGTTGGGGAAGAATCCTGATGTGGACACCAGCTTCTTGCCTGACCGAGACCGTGAGGTAAGGGCTGCTGCCGCTGCTGCTGCTGCCGCTGCCCTTGGGGCTGGTGGTGGGCCCTGTGCCTCACTGCTGTGCCATGTCCTTTGCAGGAGGAGGAGAACCGGCTGCGGGAGGAGCTGCGGCAGGAGTGGGAGGCCAAGCAGGAGAAGATTAAGAGTGAGTGGGGGGCTGCTGGGCCCTCCAGAGGCTGGGCAAGGGCTCCAGTGTCAGCCGCAGGCAACCGAGTGGGCCACTGTGCTCTGTAGGTGAGGAGATCGAAATCACCTTCAGCTACTGGGATGGCTCTGGGCACCGGCGGACAGTCAAGGTAGGCACTGTGCGGGGCCGGGTGTCAGCCGGGTCCTGAGTGCCTTTTGGGCTCCCGCTTCTTTCCCCTTTGCAGATGAAGAAGGGCAACACCATGCAGCAGTTCCTGCAGAAAGCCCTCGAGATCCTGCGCAAGGACTTCAGCGAGCTCAGGTGGGCGTGTGCGCCGGGGCTGCTGGACAGCATGCCTGCTGCTCCCTCCTTCCTGCCCCTAGGCTGAGGCAGGCTCCTGCCTGGGCACCTGGATCCAGAGGGGGTGCAATGGGGTGGCATGTGTCCCCAGCTCGCTGAGCCGGCTTCCCCTACCTGCTGTGGACTGAGGGTGTTGTCCATCTGTCTGTCCACCTACCTGTCCATGCCTCCTGTCTCCCTCAGGTCGGCAGGGGTGGAGCAGCTCATGTACATCAAGGAAGACTTAATCATCCCCCACGTGAGTCCTGTGGCTCTGGGCCACCCACTGGGCACTGCTGGCACCTGGCCTTGGGTGGGAGCATGGGGTGCAATGGGCGACAGGATGTGGGATGGGTGTTGAGCTGGCCTCCCCTCCTCGGTCCCTAGCATCACAGCTTCTACGACTTCATTGTCACCAAGGCACGTGGGAAGAGTGGTGAGTGCCTGCTGCCCAACAGGTCGAGTCAGGGTGGCCGTGTGACCTTGAGGCAGTCCAGGACAGCTCCTTCTTCCCGCAGGGCCACTCTTCAACTTTGACGTTCATGATGACGTGCGGCTGCTGAGCGATGCCACTGTGGAGAAGGACGAGGTGCGCTGGGCACAGGCCCTGGGCAGGGTGGTGGCTTGAGCTGTCACCAGCAGCCATCTCAGCTGAGCTGTCCTTTCGCTAGTCACATGCCGGCAAAGTGGTACTGCGCAGCTGGTACGAGAAGAACAAGCACATCTTCCCAGCCAGCCGCTGGGAGCCCTACGACCCAGAGAAGAAGTGGGACAAGTACACGGTGTGTGCCGGGGCGCAACGGGGACTGTACAGGGCAGGATGCGGTGGCCTAAGGGGGATACCGGATGCCAGCCAGCCTGCTCACTTCCCACCTCCCACCCCTCTTCCCCATACCAGATCCGGTGAGCCCAGGAGGCAGCACGGCTTCCACATGTCTACATGTCTTGGTCCGTAAAGAAGCGCACGCGTCAGTGCTGGAGCCCCGCGGCATGGGAAAGTGTTTAATAAAGTCAGTTTTTATTGAGATCAAGCGCTCCTGCAGTTAGCAGCATGCGTCTATTCACAGCATCACACGACTGTCACCCGTGCCCACTTTGGACCCAGGTCATGTAGCATTCATGGCCCATATGCCCAGCCCTGGTCACACCCATCCTGTGCCTATGTATGTCCCAGGGAGGAGGGCATCAGCAGGTAAGGCCCTCTGTGTCCCCAAGCCCAGCCCACCTTCCCGAGGGAGGCCAGGTGGAGCTGTCTCCAGCTGCACCTCCTTAAGGTTACTGTCACAGCCCCTGTCTCACCCTTCCATTGCTCCCAGGTAAGCAGAGGCAGGAAAGCAGGAGACTGGCCTCGGCCACCAGCAGAGGGCACCTCGCCTACCTGGCCTCTGCGCAGAGCTGATGGTGGAGGTAGGGACAGGCTGGCTCTGCTCTGCTCATGGGCTGTGTCCTTTGTGTTTGGTTCAGTCTGGGCCAGGGCCTCCTTGGGGAGTTTTGGAGGAAAGCGAGGGATAGCCAGCCTTACCTGGCTTCTGGAGGTGAACAACAAGTGTGAGGACCCCAGGGACCCTGTGCTTTGGCTTCCAGGGAGCCACTCCTCTGCTCCAACCCCATCTTGCTCTGGATGCCACCAAAGCAAGGCTTCCCAGGGATAAGGGGGTCTTCCAACCACTGATGTTCCACTCCCCTGCCACTGGGGATTGGAACCAGGACCTTCACACTAAGCTAGTCTCAGCCCTTTGAAAATATTGGTGTTAGTACATGTTTGCAGTACATGCGTGACTTCTGCCTAAACTCCATAGCGAGACCCTGTCTCCAAGTGCCTCTCACATAAATAAAACACACTGTTGGGTGGCAGGAGCAGTGGCTGGAGGAGAGGAGTAGGTAGCGAGACTCGGACAGCAGGCCCAGAGGCGTTCCTGGGCTCACCCTGCAGGGTGCCGTGCCCAGTACCCTGGCATGGACAGCATGGACGGCTTCTCCCCTGCTCCCTCCCTCCTGTCTATGCAGGGAGAAGCTCCAGAGCGTCAGCGCCCTCCTCCTGCACCCTCCTCCCCCTGCCTCCTCCCCTCATTTTGGTCTGGTACTGAGGAACCAGGGCCTTCACACTGAGCAATACCCTAGTCTTTTCTACTTTTTATTTATTGTTTTAATTTTTAAAATTTTTCGGGGTACTGTGGATTGAACTCATGACCTTGCACTTGACAAGCAGGCACTTATGCCATTGAGCTAAACCCCCAGCCCTTGTACTTTTTATTTTGAGACAGAGTTTCACCAAGTCACTAAGTTGTCCAGGCTGTGCTCAAACCTGTGCTCTCCTCCTGCCTCAGCCTCCTTTAGCCCTGAGGATCAAAGATGTGTGCCACCATGCCCTGCTTCTCACCTTTATAAGTGTAAACTTGTTTGCAGTCTGCTCAGCATTTGGTCCCCAAGTGCCATTTGTCAATCTGCCAGCCACCCTAAATTGTTTCCTCTCTGCTCGCTCAGCTTCAAGAGCCTCCCCTGGGGCACTGTGTCCCAAGCCACAGGAGGGAGACAGATGCTGAGCTGAGCTGAGAGACACGTTTTCTCAGTGCATTTTATTTTTAAATTTAGTGTATATTTTTAATTTTTTCAATCAAGGAAAAATCTACATAATATAAAATTAGCCCTGAAGCATTTGAAATGCACAGTTCTGTGGGATTTCAGCCACTCTCTCTATGCTGCAGCTGTGCATGTGCCGCCCCAAGACCCCCTACCAGCCCCTCGGCTGCCAGCTCCACAGTGGCCACTGCTCTGGGAATTTCCAGGAAACAGAACTGCACAGGTGTGGTTCTTGTGTCTAGCTTATTCCACTCTGCATGTTTTTGAGATTTGTCTGTGTTGTAGCTGGGATGAGCATTGCACTTCTCTCTCTCTCTCTCTCTCTCTCTCTCTCTCGTACTGGTCATTGAACCTAGCACTGAGCTGCATCCCAGCTCCTTTTTATTTTCACACAGTGTCTCGCTAAGTTGATAAATTGCCCAGGCTGGCTCCAACTTGTGATCCTCCTGCCTCACCCTACCAAAATGCTTGCACATGATTCTGTATATAGAAAATCCTAAGGCACCTCTTGTAAGACTATTAGAGCAGATAAACTCAGCAAAGTTGCAAGAAAAGAGATCAATGAACAATCCAAAGTCAAACTAAGATGATTCTATTTACAGGAGTGTCAAAAAGAATAAAATACTGAGGAATCAAGGCTGGAAGTGATGGCATGCACTTGTAATCTGGCAGCACTCAGGAGGCTGAAGCTGGAGGATTGCTAGTTCAAACCCAGTCTGGGCAGTTAGTGATTTAACAAGACTGTGCCAAAAATAAAAAATCAAAAAGTGCTGGCCAGGCATGTAGCTCAGTGCAAATGCTCTGGGTTCAACTTCCAGTCACACACACGTACACAAATTCATGCTAGAATTTAATTGCCATTGTGCTGGTATGAAGAAGTGGGAATTTCCCAGGTGGTTGGATGCCTGAAATCCCAGCTACTCCAGAGGCTGAGGCTGGAGGATCACAAGTTCAAGACCAACCTGAGAAACTTACTGAGATGTTGTCTCAAAATATAAATAAATAAGTAGATGTGGGGATGTAGCTCACATATCCATGTGTGTGCTCACACCCCCTACCACCAACACCACCAACAAAAGAGGTAAGAATTTTGAGAGGCAGTTGACACAAGTCCTGAGGGCTGCATAATCATGAATGGGTCAATGCTATTGTCCCAGGAATGTCCTGGGTTGGTGTTACAGCTCAAATCTAGTTGCTACCCCAAAGCCTCATGCACCCATTTGTGGAGGTTGGGAGGTTATTGGTTCATGGGGCTTGATACTCAGTACTGATAATTTTAGAGCTAAATGGAGGAGGAGGAGCCAGTTCCAAGGGGGCAGTCACTGAGGTCTGGGAAGATTTATCTTGCTCCTGGATCCTTGACTCTCTGCTCCCCACTGTCCTGCTGCCCTTTCTGGGAGTGGCCAACTCTGTACTGAACCTCTACAAATGGTGAGCCAAAATGAACCTCTCCTCCCTTAAGCTGTGGGTGTTGGATATCATATCCCAGAGACCAGAAAGTGACTAAGAGGGTTGGTTTTCATGGGTTCGTGGGAGTGGACTCCTAAGAAGGGGGTAAATCTCTTTCTCCTGATCCAGTCTTCAGAGCCATAAGCCAAATCTGCTTATTCTGTTTATAAGTGACCCAGGCTCTAACAGTCTACCGTGTTAAGGTATCAGAGAACAGACCGAGACTATGATCTAAATGAACGCAGACACTGCACAGTTCTCCACAGAAACTCTAGTAGCAGCACGTGAGCATGCATGCATATGCACGTGCGTGTGCGCGCGCACACACACACATGCAATTGTATTTTAAGGATTTGGTTCACACAGTTGTTGGATATGGTAATTTTAGTCCTGAGGCAGAATCTCTCCTGTGCTGGGAAAGCTCACTTTTTGCTCTCAACTCAGTGAATGAGGCCACACATGTTATCAGGGGTGATCTCCCCCACTTGAAGTCCTCTGATTGTAGCTGATTGAGTGATTTGTACTCAATCTAGAGCATCACAAAATATTAAAGAGAGGAGGCAAGTAGTTAAAAAAGTTTAATAACCGGGGAGGGTACGGAGGGAGTCACCACAGAGAAGGCTGTGGTGGCTCTCCCTGCAGACAACGGGCAGGTTCTGCCTGGTGTAGCCTCTGATGGGGGTAGGGCTCTGGGGACTGATGGGAGCTGATTTATTTCCTGAGAGTGCAGGGGGTTGGGTAAACCTTTACATTCCTGAGCTCTGGCAGAATTTTGGGAGGGAGAAGCCAGAGGGACTTCCAGGCAGAAGGAGCTGTGCATTACCAGGGCACAGCTTTGAACCACTGCCATGGTGATTGTGCTGTCTCCCAGGTAGGCGGCCCTAACAGTAGCCATTGACCATAACCTCAATATACCTTCCCAGCAATGCCAGAAGGGGTGTTTGATGAAATCCAGGGGCTCTGGTTGGGACAAAATAACACAAACAATTAACCATTGCAACATCCTGGGACGGGGCTGGGACCATTTGTTAAAGTGGCAACCTCCTTATTACTCTGCCATAAAGAAGGATATGCTTGTGACATTTCTAGGAAGATGGAATGACCTTGAGTCCATACTCTTAAGTGAAATAAATCAGACACATGTTATTTCTCTGGTGTGAGAAACCAAATGTGTAAGGACCAAAATGTATAATAGGCATTGTGACACAGGAAGAAAATGTTCAAATGGGAAGGGAAACAAGGGAGAGAGAAAGGGAAAGGAAAAAAGGGAAAAGTAAAAAGAATGAGAAAAGAAGGAAAACCTGGAAACAGTCTGGGTGTGGTAGAGCATGCCCATAATCTCAGCACTCAGGAGGCTGAGGCAGGAGGATCACTGAGAGTTCAAGGCCAGCCTGGGCTATAAAGTGAGCTCAAGGCCAGCCTGAACTACACAGATCAAGACACTGTCTCAACAACAACAAACAACAATAGCAACAAAAAGAACAGAAAAGAAAACATGAAACAAAACTTTTGCAAATGGGGAGGGAAGGATGGGTTGAAGGGAGAGTAGAAGAATGGGAAAAAGAATCAAGTTATATCATGCATAGGTACAAATTCTGTATGATAAATGTGATCATTATCTATACAACTAAAATGTACCAATGAAATCTGACCGAAAGCGGTCTACAGGCTCACTTCGGTCTCTAGCAAGTAAGCCCCAGCTGGCTTCTCTGCACAAACTGTCAGGTTTGTCCAAAAATGTGTATGGAAATACAAGGGCCCTGAATACCCAAAACGCTCTTGAGAAAGATCTAATTTTGGAGCTGGGCATGGTGGTGCAGGTGTATAATCCTAGCTACACCAGAGCTTTAGGTAGGAGGATCAAGAGTTCAGGGCCAGTACAGGCACATTTAGGGAGACACACATTAAATCAGATACGTGGCTTGATTGTACCTCAGTCACAAAGCACTCGTCTAACCTACACAAGGTCCTGGGTTCACTCTCCAGCACCACAAAAAGCAGTGGCAGCAACCACTCAGACTGCCTCAAAGCTCAAGGTGTCTAGGGACACCTGAGGACGTGGCCCTGTTTGTCTAGCACAGGTGCACAGCAGGGTACAGTTATGAGACCATGACTTAGCACAGGGAAACACACACACGCTGGTTACAGCACCATGCAAGCATGTAAATGTGTGATAACCTGTGTAAGAATTGTGTGATACAGGTGAGGGCTGCTCTTGTGTCCTGCTCTGCCCCACGCTGCCTGCCATTGTGGTTGGTGTCTTACACACATGCATTATTATTTTTCTTTCCTTCTGTTTTTTTTTTAATTTTTATTTTAAACAAAACTTAAGAAAACATAGCAAAGCAGATCAGAAGAAAACAATGTAAGTGACACAGATTTCAAAGCAAGACAACAGGAGATCTATAGTGGCTACCATAGTATCTCTTGTTTTCTTCAAAATAGTTCTCTGTATCTTCACACACAATGAATTCATACAAAACAGAATAGTATAAAACGGATCAAAACAGAGTAATGAAAGCATTACAGGCCTGCAAAATCAGACAATAGGAAAATAAAAAATAGCTACACTAATGTCTCTCGTTCTCTTCAAAATAGCTGTCCATACCTTCATGTATATTGAAATTAAATAATAGAAAACAAACTAAAACCACTCTAAACAAAGAATAAAAGCATTACTGGATCTCACAGCATGACAATAGGAAATCAGCAATGGATACCATAATGTCTCTTTTTCTTCAAAGTAGCTGTTCATTTCATCATGTATAATACAATCAATTCTCAATTCTCGTAAACTCTTTAGAAGTTCTAGGCATGTATAAGCCTCTACCTGTACACTTATCTTTTCTGCATTAGAGGGAAAAACAAAACAAAATAAATTACTAGAAAAACAAGAAACAAAAAACTCAAATAAATAACAATAGCAAAGAGCCCAAAACAATGACGATACAGGCCTTCAGAACAAGGTGGTAGGTACAGAACTAAGGTTGTTATTTTCCATAATGATCTATAAGAGTTCCTCAGATCACCAGACACAAACATGCAGAATTGTTCCAATCCAATGAATGTTAACTGTTTTGTTCTGAAAACTAATAGTATTTGTAGCACAATCATCTTAGCTATCTTTTCTTTTTGTACTGGGAATCGAACTCATGACCTTGCACTTGCCAGGCAGGAGCTTAAGCCACTGAGCTAAATTGCCAGCCCCATCTTAGCTATCTTAAGTATGTTTATACAAATTTAGATATTTTTCTTTTCCCTTCCTTTTTTTTCTCCTTTTCCCTGTGATACTGTTTTTCCCCTTTTGAGCAGATTCTCACCCTTTCACAGTATTTATTCAGTTTTTTGTATCTTTTGTACTCTGACCATTTCTTACACTAAGGGGACAATACTGTATTTACACATATGAGTTTGATTTATTTCTCCTATGACTATGGTCTCAAGTTGCATCCATTTACTTATAGAAATCTCAGTGTGATCCTTCTTTATAGCTGAGTAGTACTCCATTGTATAAAAGTACATCTTTTTTATCCATTTCTGAGTTGATGGGCATTTAGGTTGTTTCCAAGATCTGGCTATTACAAATTGTGCTGCTATAAACGTGGGTGCACATATATCACTGTTGTAAGATGTTTTCAGTTCTTCTGGGAATATGCCTAGGAGTGGAATAGCTGGGTCAAATGGGACCTCCAATCCCAGGTTTTTGAGGAATCTCCAGACTGACCTCCACAGTGGTGGCACCAGTCTACACTCCCACCAACAGTGCAGAAGAGTTCCTTTTTCCCCACAGCCTCTCCAGCATTTGTTGTTGGTAGTTTTGTTGATCCTGGCTATTCTTTCTGGAGTGAGATGGAATCTCAGTGTGGTTTTAATTTGCATTTTTCTAATGACCAATGATACTGAACATTTATTCATGTATTTTTTTGCCATTTGCATTTCTTCAACTGATAATGGTGTATTCATCTCAGATACCCACTTCTGGATTGGGCTTTGAATTTCAGGGATCTGATTTTTTAATTCTTTATATGTTCTAGATGGAAGTCCTTTGTCTGAGGCACACTTGACTATGACTTTTTCAAAATTCATTGGTTTTCTTTTTATTCTGTTGGAGATTTCTTTTGACATGCAAAAAATTTTTAATAAACTAGATCCCAGTTATTGACTCTGGGAAGTATTTCCCATGCAGTTTGATTCTTGTTCATGAATTCTCTGCCTAGCTCTATGTCTTCAAGATTTCTACCTACTTTGTCTTCTAGGAGATTTAGTATTCCTGTTTTAATATTTAGATCTTTGATCCTGTTTTAATATTTAGATCTTTGATCCATTTAGACTTTAGTTTAGTACATGGTGATAGGCATGGGTCTAGTTTTAGTTTTTGGCATATAGAGAGCCAGTTTTTCCAGCACCATTTATTAAAGAGACTATCTTTCTTCCAATGGACATGTTTGGCCTCTTTATCAAAGATAAGGTGGCTGAGTGTGTTTGTAGTTGTGGTTGTGTCTTCTAATGTGTTCCATTGATCTTCAGGTCTGTTTTTATTCCAGTACCATGCTGATTTTTTTTGTCTTTTTGAGACAGGATCTCACTATGCAGTTCAGGCTGGCTTTGAGCTCACTTTGTAGCCCAGTCTGGTCTCAAACTCACAATGATCCTCCTGCCTCAGTCTCCCAAATGCTGGGATTACAGGCATGAGCCACCATGCCTGGCTTCATGCTGATTTTATTATAGTAGTTTTGTAGTATAATTTCAAATCAGGAGTTGTGATGTCTCCTTTCTTGCTTTTGTTGCCCAGAATTGCCTTTGCTATTCTAGGCCTTTTCTGGTTCCAGATGAATTTCAGGAGTGATTTCTTTAGATCTGTGAGGTATGTTAGTGGTATTTTGATTGGGATTGCACTGAATCTGTATAACAATTTTGGGAGAATGGCCATTTTCACAATATTTGTTCTTCCTATTCATAAAAAAGAAATGTCTTTCCATTTTCTGAGATTCTCTTTAATTTCTTTTTTCAGGGTATTATAATTCTCGCTGAATAGATCTTTTACTTCTTTTGTTAGATTGATCCCTAAGTGTTTCATTTTTTGGATGCTAGTGTGAAGAGTGTGGCTTCTCTTATTTCTCTCTCAGTGGTTTTGTTGTTAGTGTATAAGAATGCTATAGATTTTTGAGTGTTGACTTTGTATCCAGCTGCATTACTGCATTTATTTATTATACCTAGGAGTCTTTCAATGGAGTTTTGGGGGTCTTCTATGTAGAGTATTGTGTTATCTGCAAATAATGATAAATTAACTTCTTTTGCTATCCTTACTCCTTTTATTTCTCTCTCTTGTCTAATTGCTCTGCATTCTTTAACCTGAGGACCTCACCTGCAAAAAATCTTCCTTGCCCCCTGCAGAAGGCTGACACCTAGCATAGTCAGCTGGACATTGAGGTGAGTGGTCCCATGGTGGCTGTGGAAACAGCACGAGGAAGTGAGGGAGCAGTCGGGGAATGGCTGGTAAGCAACACCCCACCTTGCCATGGCTACCTGTTGTCACCTTTTTGGAGGTTTAGAAGGTCCTAGAGGACTGGGAATCAGTCCATTTGGAGCCCAGCAATGTCCTGTAAGCCTTGGAAGCAATAGAAAAATTCTTCCCTTCACTGTGGCTGGGCTGCTCTTCACTTTCTTCCACCGTGTAAATCAGGAGGTGGGTGGCCTTGTCTGGCAAGCGGAACAGCTTCAGCAGATAGAGGAGGACCTTGAGCAGTGGCGGGCTGCAGTGGAGCTAAGGTCAAGGGACATGGGAAGCACTGTCTCCTCCAGAAATGTCTCCAGAAGCCTACACCCTCATGTCTGAGAAAACCCTGGGGAAAATCCTCCGGTTTGGCATGCTAGGCCAGCTATTTGTCCAAAAGTGGAGGTAAAGGAACCCTAGCCCAGGGAGGGGGACTGGAGGGCCACCTACCTCTACCCGGTACACATCATGTACAACCTGTATAGCCATGGAGCTGCGGGAGCCAGCAAAACATAAAGCAGAAGGTGGGTGAGGCAGTGCCCGTGAAGCTGCTACAGCTGCGGGACGGCGAGACTGTCTACGCTCAGTTAAGCCCACAGGAGACCTCCCAGATAGCTGGCACTGCCAGCATGCCTTCCAAGAGACAGGTTCTGCTGGACGTGCAGGGGACGGCCCTGGTAGGATGTGCAGGGGATGGCTCCAGAAACAGGTAGTCGGAATGTGATAAATTGGTTGATGGCAGCAGCTCACCTGCTTTGGGAGAATCAAGGTGACTTTCCAGGTGACCTGCCGGAGCAAGTCACTACATGGACAACCTTGTAGACTTGGTAACTGTGCTATGTGAAGTGGGCACGTGGCAGATGTACTGTAGCCCAGATGAGGAAGTGCTGACATGTCCGGGTCAGTGGCAGCCCCTCTAGCCAGCCCCCTTTACAGATTGCCCAATCCATTATGCTGTGGACGCCTTGGTCAGACTGGGAGATGTGGAAGTGAAACGCCAAGGCAAGGCGAGATCTGTAAAAGCCACTGGCAAAGGAGAGAAAGAAGCAATGGGGCACCAGACAAGCAGACCATTACCCCAAGGACAGGCTGTGAGGCCGCTGAAGTTCGGCCAGTGCCAGATCTGGACAGACCTGCTGGCCACCACCCTGGCCAGGGATAGTTAGGCAGGCTGCCTTGGGGTGTGCTGCCAACTCTGACTTTATGGTGGCAGTCACGCCCTGAGCAGTAATACCTGCCGATGGCCAAGGCAGCTCCAGCGGAGGAGGAAGAAGGGAGCCTGGCTTCCTTTTACCCTGCCTGCTAGGAGGCGCATCGAGTTACCTGGGTCTTGGGCTCCCAAGAGACCAGAGGCCACATATGGAATTGACTATTTACTGGTCCCCCAAAAGTGTGCAGCATGTACCAGCATTGGTGGAAACCAGAATGGAGTCAACGCTAATATATAGAAACCCAGACTATTCCCAGGACCTTGTGCAGGCATGGAAGGGTAGGGAGGTCACTACATCACCAACCAGGAGGTGATTTTGGGGATGGGGCACTTGTATGCTGTTTATCTTTCTCTGGTTGCTGGGGATGGACATACCAACTGGTGCTTGGCTTGACACACGCAGGGAGAATTCCAGCTGTGAATTCAAGTGGTAAAACCCATAGTCTGAAGCCATCCACACCATGCACCACTGACTCTCCCACAGGCCACGTGGGGTGTGTATGCGAAGCAGCACCAGCCACCTGGAGATCATGAGAGGAGGGGAATGACCAGGTTGACATCGTAAAAAGCAAGAATGCTAGGGCCAGGGATTTAGCTCAGCGGCATAAATGCCTGCCTAGCACTCACAAAGTCATGAGTTTGATCTCCAGTACAAAAAAAAAAGTTTACAAAGCAGGAATGCTTCGCCCTGCACAGAGCCCTTCAGTATGACCCGTGCAGAAGTCAGATGGGTCATGGTGAGTGACTGTAGTCTAACCCTGGCCCTGGAAGTCAGGACCAGTTTGTGTTCACCTGGGAGGGCAGGAAGCGAGGGGACCTTCCAGATGTTGCTACAAGGCTATTTGCATAGCCCGACTTTGTGTCATTGCCTGGTGGCCCAGGACCTGGCCACCAGAGCCAAGCCACACTCTGCGTCATTGTTTATATTGATGATATTCTGTTAACCTGACTGTACTGCAGAGTTGAAAGCCACTATGCACAGTCTGAAGGAAGCTTTGCTGCCATGGGGGTGGGCCATGGACAAAGACAAGGTCCAGGGAGTTGGCCTGTCTGTCAGATTCTTGGGTATTACATGGTCGGGTAAGACCAGACCCTTGACAGTACACCAACCACAGGCGTATATGGGCTTGCTAGGGTTTTGGCGGATGTACTGCCCTTAGCTACCCTGCTGTGTCCTTTATAATGGATGACCGACAGGGACACACATGGGGCTGGACAGACATAGTGGAAGCTGCTTTTTGGGACTCAAAGGGGGGTTGCCCAGGTGCAAGCCCTACAAGTCCTCAACCCAACCATGCCATTTACCCTAACGGTCAGTGTGGGTGATGGTGGGTTTGGCCAAAGCCTATGGCAAAAGTAGGGGTTGCAGAAGCACCCTGTGGACCTGTGGTCACAGTGGTGGGAGGGAGCTGAGAGCCAGTGTTCCCTAATGAGAAACAGCAGCAGTGCACACTGCTCTGTGTGCCTGGGCAGAATCACAGGACAGACAGATGGTTGGGTATGGACATGAACAGCCTAGGAGTGGGGTGACACAGGCTCCTATTGTCATGCATTGGGGGACATACCTCCAACAGCAGCCTCTTTCTTAGCTGGCCTGTTAGAGGTGAACTGGCAATGACTTTGGGTCCTGTGATACACGCAGCCTGGGATGGACTACAGGACGTGACCCCTAGTTCTTATAAAAGCGGGACAGAGGTACCTCTGGTTAATGCTGGACACACTGATGAGGCTAGCCATGACTGAAACCCGCAACGGACAGAAGTCGCTCTCCACCCCAGTACGGAAGACCCTGGTTTGAAACCAGAACGGGCAGGTCGAGTCAATGGGCAGAGGTGCTGGCAGTGTGATTGTTCATGAGTGCACAGACAGTTGGGCCATCTTGAGAGGGCTAATGCTCTGGCTTCTGGCTTGGGCAGAGTGACAGATAGGGCTCCATGCCTTGTAGGGTGCCGATCTATGGTGAGACGTATGAGAGGGTGGCCAAACAGCTGACCATGTAGACCATCATGGTTCAGGACATGAGCCCCTTCTCTTGCTGGGAAGTGACTTAGCATATGCCTTGGCCAGGCATTGCAATGGCTGTCGCTGGGAATAGCGTCTAACCAAAAACTGACTGCTGCCTATGGGATGCTGCCAGGAATGGTGTTCTACCAGGGGTAGGGACCATAGACCTTGACCTCCAGGCTGAAGCCCTTGCTCAACCTATGGCCCAGCCCTTGAATGTTATGCACCAGGCTTTGATGTTGCTATGGATGAAACCATTCAAAGGGAAAACAGTGGTTTTGCAAAACCACATGGCTCTTGATTTTCTGACTGTAGCACAGGGAGGCACTTGTGCCCTTTACATGTAAAATATTACATTTATATACCCTGACCTTTGAGGGTGGGATGTGGGGAACCACTCAGACTGTTTCAAAGCTCAGGGGCATCTAAGGACCCCTGAGGATGTGACTGTGTTGTGTAGTACAAGTGCAGAGTGGGATACAGCTATGTAACTATGGTTTAGTACAGGTAAACACACATGTGATGGGGGCAGGGGATTTAGCTCAATGGATTTAGCAACTGCCTGGCAAGGATAAGGTCCTGAGTTTGATTTCTGGCACAAGAAATAAAAACAAACAAAAAACAAACAAAACACCACACATGCGATAGTTATGGCATTCTATAAGAATGTAAATATGAGTCTGGGCATGGTGATCCATGCCTGTAATCCCAGCACTCAGGAGGCTGAGGCAGGAGGATTGCTGTGAGTTTGAGCACAGCCTGAGCTACAAAGTGAGAGTGAGTTCAAGGCCAGCCTGAACTGCATACTGACAAAAAATTTTTAAAAAAGTAAATAGGTGATAACAGCATGTATAAGAATTAAACAGTAGGGCCTGGGATTTAGCTCAGTTGCACAAGCGCCTGCCTGGGAAGCGTGAGGTCATGAATTCGATCCCCAGTACCAAAAAAAAAAAAAAAAAAAAGAATTAATAAAGTTGCAGGCTGCTCTTGTGCCCTGCACCATTCTGCCTGCTGTTCTGGCTGATGTCTTATACATTTTGTAACCTGGGGACCTCACCCTTGAAAATCTCCCTTGGGCTTCCTGAGCGGGCTGACAAACAGAAAGTAAGAGATCTCAAATTTAGATGATTCATAATTCCCAGTTTCATTGAAGACTTATGGAAAACTGGGAACGGTGGTGCACAGCTTTACCCCAGCACTGTGGGAGAAGAAGGCAGGAGGGTCGCAAGCTTGAGGGCAGCCTGGGCAGTTTAGGCATTTAAGAGACACTCTGCCTCAAGATGAAAAGCAACAAAGCAAACCAGGGGATAGAGCTCACTGCAAAGGCCCTAATGACATACCCAGTATCACAAGCCAATTAAAAAAAAAAAAACAGCAGTGGTCCAGGTCCACTCCTCTGTGTACACCCAGACAGACAAGCACAAACACACGCACACTAACGCTGTCCATAGATGCTCCTGGCAGTTTCCGCACTACAACCTGAAGGTGGAAACAAATGATGTGTGGAGAAATGAAATGTGGCATAGCCATGCAGAGGAGAATTATTTGGCCCTAAAAAGAAAGGAAGCCTTGATTGATGATGGAATTTGGATGACCTTTGAAATCATTAAAGAACCCAGGCAGAGGGGCCGGGATTTAGCTCACTGGCATAAATGCCTGCCTGGCAAGCGTGAGGTCGCGAGTTCGATCTGTGGTACCAAAAAACAAAACAAACAAACAAAAAACAGGCACAAAAGATTCATTGTGTGATTGCATTTATCTGAGATGCTCAAAGAGGTGACTCCACAGTCAGAAAATCCAGAAACGGCTGCCAGTCCCAGTGCAGGGCTTGTTCTGGGGACACCAACACGTTCGGGAATTAGACAGTAGTAAATGTTGCACAGCTCAGTAAATACAATACAGTAAGAGCCAATGAATTCTCTACCTTAAACCCGCGATTTAGTGCACTGGATCTCACTAAAGCTGCTTGAAAAGAAAGCAGGAGGACAAAAGAAGACGCAGGGTTCTCGCAAGGTGGCCA
Organism: Hydrochoerus hydrochaeris; assembly: GCA_004027455.1. Classification (NCBI taxonomy): domain Eukaryota; kingdom Metazoa; phylum Chordata; class Mammalia; order Rodentia; family Hydrochaeridae; genus Hydrochoerus; species Hydrochoerus hydrochaeris. The sequence continues at coordinate 12,781 of PVLA01009452.1, read as the reverse complement.
AGTGTAAATAGCCACGAATCCTTGAACCAGAAGCTCGCACGCTGCGTTACTGACCATCAGAGGTGTCCTGGGTGAACAGCGGAGTCCACTCTGTGTGCACCTGCCCAACCTGAACCAGCCAGCAGCCCAGCAGGTGGCCCCAGGCGCGCTCCGGAGTGCCAGGAGGGACAGGGCGGGCCCGAGGGGGTGTGGCGCGGGCGCGCGCGGGTACCAGGGTTGCCCGAGGCAGGAGGTGGGGAGCTACGGGAGGGGGGGGACGACTCCACGGACGTGGCCATTGAGCGAAGAGGGTCTGCCGTCGGGCCGGGTTCCCCACAGGGCTCAGGGGTGCCGTGTTGTGCACTGAGGCTCGGAGCCCCGGGGAGGAGCGTCTTCCCACTCCTTCATCCTGCTGCTCCGCAGCCTGGCCGCCCTCCCTGGGCGCCCCCCCCACCGGCGCGATGGTATGGTCCGGGTATAAATGGCCCAGGCAGCCGCGGGCGGGCCCAGTGTGTGGGCGGTGGCGGTGGCGACGGCGGCGGCGGCGGTGCGCGCGCGCGCGCGGGACGCGGCGGCAGGGGCGCGCGCGGGGGGGGCCCAGTGGGGGCCACGGGGGCGCGTCCACGTGGCTGGCGGGCTGCTACCCAGAGCCAGCGGCGGCGGAGGGACAGGTAGGTGGGCGCCATCCCCGCCCCCCTCCCAGGCTGGCTGAAGGAGCCGTCTCAGACCAGGCGCTCACGCAGCCTGGGAGTCGAGCTCGGCCTTTTGGTGGTCGGGCTCCGCTCTGCCTCCCGGCACCTGCCTGCCAGGCCGTTCGTGCCCTAGGTGGGTAGGGACGACCACCTTGAGCCTAGCCCACTCTCCCGCTAGGACCCTTTGTAGTGGAGGAGCAGCCCCTCGGAGGATGGCTGCGAACACCTCCCGCGATGAAGTACTGCGCGGCAGGCTGAGTGCTCTGTGGGGGAAGGGCGAGCTGGGTTCCTGCGTGGCGGGGGGCGTTGGGGGCGCGGGACCACGTCTCTTCGTGGGGCTGTCCCCATCACCGCCTTCTCTGCTGGCAAGGCTGTCGTGGAGGGGCCGGGTGTGCCTGTGATGTGTAAGGTTGCCACTCACCTGTGGGGTCCGGGCGGGGGTCCGGGCTGCAAACTCCGCTTCTCCAGGTCGCCCTCCCAACCTGTCTGCAGCCTCTCCCTGGAGCTCTCTTCCCCTGGGCAGCAGAGGAGGGGAGGGGAGGGTGCAGCCTGTCTGTTCTGTGCCTTCCTTTCTTTGGCTGTTGGGTGAGGGTCCAGGCTGCAGAGCTGACAAAAGAGCTCCAGAGACATGATCAGTCCTGGCTGAAACTTTGCAGCCTTTTTAGCCGGTGCCTTTTCCTTTCTCTTCTGTGTCACCTGGCTTTGCTGCTCCAAACTCCCTCTGCCCCACGTTGGTTACTTCCCCAGTCTCCGGGGGGCTCAGGCACTGAAAAAGTAGTGCAGAGTTTGCCCCCTCCGCTGCCTTTGCAGCCTGGAGCTGGATGGGTGTGGCTCCACAGAGCTGAGTGCCTCCCCCAGCCTGTCTCCCCCAGGCCTGCTGCACTGAGGGCATTGGGTCCCATCCACAGGGCTCCAAATCCCCTGGACTGCTACCTCTGGATCTGCAGGGTGGCTGGGTACCTGTCCATTGGTGCCCGAACACAGCCTGACTTATGTCTGTCTTGGTGCGTGGTATGGGTGCAGGTGTAACTAGCTTTGTGTGTCCTGGACAGCCAGCAGAGGCCCTGTGGGGAGCAGGCAGCTGGGGCCAGGATCATGTCAGGCTGCACTTCTCCAGAGCTCTGTCCCTGGACTTCTGGTGTCAATGCCATTATGGGATGGCACAGCCGTCACCCCCAGCATGTGATTGTTCTCTCTCTGCCTCCCTTGCCGGGTCTGCACGCCTGGGACCTGTGGCCTAGGGCTTTCTTGTGGTTGCTCTCCCCTGGGGCTGGCTGCTCTCTGTGGTGCCGGGAGTTCCATTCTGGGAGGCTCTGCTGCCTGCCTTCCTATGTGTGACTCTGCTGCCCCTTGGGTGTGGCCTGGCTGAGCTGAGGCCTCCTGGCTGCTCTCCAGGGCAGGGGCGGGGGTGATTGATGGCCCCTGGCTTGTGAGCCCAGCCACTGTCACCATCTGGGGCTCTGGCATGCTGGTGGGAGAGCACCCTGGTCCCATGGCGCAGAGCCCAGCTGCCAGGGCCCCTGAGCCCCACTTGACCTCTCTCCTCAGGCCTGTCCACAGTGGCTGCTGGCCATGCTCCCTCTGTGTCATGTCCTGCTGCTCCTTCTCCCAGTGGCGGGGGGTGCGGGTGGCGACAGGCCCTTCCGTGCCTTTGTGGTGACAGACACCACGCTCACCCACCTGGCTGTGCACCGAGTGACTGGGGAGGTGTTCGTGGGCGCAGTGAACCGAGTCTTTAAGCTGGCCCCCAACTTGACTGAGCTTTGGGCCCACGTGACGGGGCCTGTGGAGGACAATGCCCGCTGCTACCCGCCCCCAAGCATGCGCGTGTGTGCCCACCGCCTGGTGCCTGTGGACAACGTGAATAAGTTACTGCTCATAGACTATGCAGCCCGTCGCCTGGTGGCCTGTGGCAGCATCTGGCAGGGTATCTGCCAGTTCCTGCGCCTGGACGACCTCTTCAAGCTGGGGGAGCCACATCACCGGAAGGAGCACTACCTGTCGGGGGCGCAGGAGCCAGACTCCATGGCCGGGGTCATTGTGGAGCAGGGCCAGGGGCCCAGCAAACTGTTCGTGGGCACTGCTGTGGATGGCAAATCAGAGTACTTCCCTACCTTGAGCTCCCGCAAGCTCATCGGTGACGAGGACAGCGCCGATATGTTCAGTCTGGTGGGTGACTGTGCCCAGCCCCATGCCCTCCTTCCTTCGCACTGTTACGGACACGCAGACAGCGTCCTGAACCCCTGCAGGCCCCCTCTGCTGCCTTCCTGGCCCAGGTCCCAAGCGTGGCTGGGGCAGGCCCGGGTGATGGGGGGCCGTGGGACTGTACCTCAGCCCTTATCTGCTCCTGTCTTTGCCCTGCCTCCCAGGTGTACCAGGACGAGTTTGTGTCCTCGCAGATCAAGATCCCCTCTGACACACTGTCACTCTACCCTGCCTTTGACATCTACTACATCTACGGCTTTGTGAGTGCGTCCTTCGTGTACTTCCTGACGCTGCAGCTGGATACCCAGCAGACACTGCTGGACACAGCAGGCGAGAAGTTCTTCACTTCCAAGATTGTGCGCATGTGTACAGGGGACTCGGAGTTCTACTCATACGTGGAGTTCCCCATTGGCTGCTCCTGGCGCGGTGTTGAGTACCGCTTGGTGCAGAGCGCCCACCTGGCCAAACCTGGCCTGCTGCTGGCCCAGGCACTGGGTGTGCCAGTTGACGAGGACGTCCTCTTCACCATCTTCTCCCAGGGCCAGAAGAACCGGGCGAGCCCGCCTCGGCAGACCATCCTCTGCCTCTTTACCCTCAGCAACATCAATGCACACATCCGGCGCCGCATCCAGTCCTGTTATCGCGGGGAGGGCACGCTGGCCCTGCCCTGGCTACTGAATAAGGAGCTGCCCTGCATCAACACTGTGAGCCCAGGCCGGACACCTGACCCCACCTGCTTCTCCCCACTGCCTGCCCTGCTCCCTCCTCTCTCCACCCTTCCTTCTTCTGTCTCTCTTGCCAGATGCCCCTCCCCACTCTCCGTGCATTCCCAGCTTGTTCCTCCTTGCTCCACCTGGCATCTGGCCCAATTTGTCCCTTGTTGTGTGGTGCCATGTCGTGTCACAGGCCCAGGCTCCTTCCTCCCTGCCTTCCCTTCTCCTGTTCCCCTGGGTTTCTGTCGAGTTTGGCGTGGGGTGGGGGGCAGCAATGGCTGGGCCCACTCCTCTATGGCAGCCTCTGTCTGGCAAGGACCCTCACAGAGCCTTCCTGTTCCCCAGCCCATGCAGATCAATGGAAACTTCTGTGGGCTCGTCCTGAATCAGCCCCTGGGCGGCCTGCATGTGATTGAGGGGCTGCCTCTGCTGGCCGATAGCACGGACGGCATGGCCAGCGTGGCCGCCTATACCTACCAGCAGCACTCTGTAGTGTTTATCGGCACACGCAGCGGCAGCCTGAAGAAGGTGAGGCAGAGCCTGTTAGCATACGGGGATGGAGGTCTCAGGATGTCCCTCTTTGGTACCAGTGCCCACTGTGTGGCCTCCTTGCCACGAAAGCAGGGGCCGAGGCTGTGCTGTCACTGCGGGCTGCTGTGAAGGAGCAAGCACCAACCTGGTCCTGTGCGCGCAGCACCCGTGTGCAGGACAGGCTGGTCCAGAGTTCGCTTCTGCTCCCCCGCTCCACTCTTCCCCAGGGCATCACCTTCCTGGAAAGTGCACTTCTCCCAGCCTCAACCCTTGTTCTTTCTGTCATGGACACTGGGGTTGCTGCTGTGTTGCCCATGACAAGTGAGGCCAGGCCGCAGCTGCTTCTGTCCTGGGGCTGGGGGTGGCCTGGCATGGAGGGACAGGGATCAGGGTGATGGCACTGTTTTCGTCCTGCTCTCCTGGTCAATCTGGCATCATCCTTAGAGAAAGGAAGGGAAGGGCCAGCCTGGGGGGTCCAGGCAGGCTTGGGAAAGGAGGCACTGAGCCTGTTCTCCCCCTGGACCCAGATTCCATTTGTAACCACTTTACTGAGCTGGAAGCCACATACTGCACAGTTGCCACCCCTTCAAAACACCTACCTTGCCGGATGTTTGTGCGCTAGGTTGGGATGGGGCCATCGCCCTGGGAGCTGCCAGGCTCCATGTTGCTCTCAGGCACTTGAACCTGGCTGCCTCTGTCAGCTGGAGGTATCTTCTTGCTGGTGCCCAGCATCAGGCCATGGGTATCAGGGCAGCCCATTACCCCTCTGCCACCATCTTGTGACTCAGGTGCGGGTTGATGGCTCCCAGGATGCCCACCTGTATGAGACAGTCCCTGTGGTAGACGGTAGCCCCATCCTGCGAGACCTGCTCTTCAGCCCGGACTACCGGCACATCTACCTTCTGAGTGAGAAGCAGGTGGGCCTCGGAGTGGCGGGGCTTGGGGGCGAGGATGTGGGCTAGATGCTGACGTGGCTGTCCCCAGGTGAGCCAGCTGCCCGTGGAGACCTGTGAGCAGTACCTGAGCTGTGCGGCCTGCCTGGGTTCGGGAGACCCACACTGTGGCTGGTGCGTGCTGCACCACAGGTGAGATGCTCCGGGGACACGGGCCACCCCCTCTTCTCCCCTGCTGTGTCCTCCTCCTCTGAGGTCTTCAGCTAATGAGCAGTGTCTTTCAGTGACATCCCTAGGGTCCCAGGGGATGAGGCTGACCTTGTAGTTGCCTGGTGCCAATACCTGAACAGTCTGTCCCCATTCGCCTGGTTCTCACCACCTGTCCTTGTGCAGGTGCTGCCGAGAAGGGGCCTGTCCAGGTGCTTCTGTCCCTCATGGCTTTGCCAGAGAGCTGAGTAAGTGTGTCCAGGTGCGGGTCCGGCCCAACAATGTGTCAGTGACATCACCTGGGGTGCAGGTGAGTGGCATGGAGGATGCTGGGGCCACATGCCATGTCGTGGGGCGCACACTGCTCTGAGCCCCTGCTTCTTCCAGCTGACGGTAGCCCTGCACAACGTGCCGGGCCTCAGTGTGGGAGTGCGCTGCGCCTTCGGTGAGGTGGCAGAGAGTGAGGCTGTCCTGGTGGCTTCAGGGGAGCTGCGCTGCCCTTCGCCCTCCCTCCAGGAGCTGCAGGCTCTCACCAGAGGCCACGGTCAGTGGGCTGGGGAATGGGACGGGGCAGTGGCAGTGAGGCTCCTATCCCTGGCTTAGTCACCACTGCTGCTGGGCACCTGCAGGGGCCACCCACACTGTACAGCTGCAGCTGCTTGCCAAGGAGACTGGTGTGAAGTTTGCCAGTGCTGACTTGGTCTTCTACAACTGCAGTGTCCTCCAGTCGTGAGTACCTGGCCTGGTGCCGGTCCCGAGCCCTGGCAGGATGACAGGGTGGCTGGCTTCAGGGGCATAGGGGCCTGCCTACTTCCTGTCCCCGTATAGCTCCAGCCCCTCAGGCAGCCTCCAGCAACCATTTCCCTTGGTAGTCCGGCATGCATGTGTTGGGAAGACAGCTCGGGACAAGGGGTCCTCGCTGTCGTCTGACACCGCTTCCCCTCCAGGTGCATGTCTTGCGTGGGTGGCTCTTACCCCTGCCACTGGTGTAAATACCGACACGTGTGTACCAGCCACCCCCATGAGTGCTCCTTCCAGGAGGGCAGGGTCCACAACCCTGAGGTGAGGCGGGTGTGGTGTGCGGTGTGCGGGCTGTGCCGGGTACCACTAAGTTCCATCTGCACAACGTTAATGGGCCTGCTTGCTACTGTCCCAGGGCTGTCCAGAGCTCCTGCCTCGTGGGGACCTTGTGATCCCTGTGGGCGTTATGCAGCCCCTCACCCTGCGAGCCAAGAACCTGCCGCAACCGCAGTCCGGCCAGAAGAACTATGAGTGTGTGGTGCGGGTGCAGGGGCGGCGGCAGCGGGTGCCCGCTGTGCGCTTCAACAGCAGCAGCGTGCAGTGCCAGAACGCCTCGGTGAGTGCCCAGCTGCGCAGGCCTCGGGGCCCCGCTGGGTACTTCTGGGTCCGATGCCAGAAGCATCTGAGTGGGAGGGACTGCCCATTGCCTGTGGGGGCTCACGAGTCCGTTTTCCCAGTATTCGTATGATGGTGATGAGTATGGTGACACTGAACTGGACTTCTCTGTGGTCTGGGATGGAGATTTCCCCATCGACAAGCCACCCAGCTTCCGAGGTGAGGGGTCCATGGGGCAGGGTTGGCATTGCCTGAGCACACCCCACCTCTCTGCCCAGCCCATGTGATTAGCAGTGCCCTGTGTGCCCACAGCCCTTCTGTACAAGTGTTGGGCGCAACGGCCCAGCTGTGGCCTCTGCCTCAAAGCCGACCCTCGCTTCAACTGCGGCTGGTGCATCTCGGAACACAGGTGCCAGCTGCGGGCACACTGCCCAGCCCCCAAAACCAACTGGATGCACCCGAGCCAGAAGGGCACCCGGTGCAGCCACCCCCGCATCAGCCAGGTCAGGCCTGCCCCACCTGCCCCCCGGGACTGGGAATCTGGGTCAGAGCTCTCACCTCCACCGCTCTGCAGATCCACCCCCTCATGGGGCCCAAAGAGGGGGGCACCCGGGTCACCGTCGTGGGTGAGAACTTGGGCCTCGCCTCCCGGGAGGTCAGCCTGCGGGTGGCTGGCGTGCGCTGCAACTCCATCCCCACCGAGTACGTCAGCGCCGAGAGGTGGGTGCGGCCTTGTGGGCCTCCCATCCCTGTCCCCGTCCTTGTCCCTATTCCCCTTGGACCCTGACCTCCTCTGACCTACAGGATTGTCTGTGAGATGGAGGAGTCGCTGGTGCCCAGCCCGCAGCCAGGTCCTGTCGAGCTCTGCGTGGGTGACTGTTCCGCTGACTTCCGCACACAGTCTGAGCAGTTGTACAGCTTTGTGGTGTGTGGCATGGCCCCTCCTGGTCCTGGCCCCCGGCCCGCCAGGTGTGTGTGGGGTGGCCCTGCCAAGCCATGCTCCCCTCCAGCTCAGGGCCACTTCTTCCCTAGACCCCGACCTTTGACCGAGTGAGTCCCGCTCGGGGTCCGGCTTCAGGAGGCACACGGCTCACCATTTCCGGCCACGCTCTGGAGGCTGGCAGCAGTGTGATGGTGACCGTGAGAGATGGCGAGTGTCAGTTCGTCAGGTGGGCAGGGCAGTGGCAGGTGCCAGGGCTGTGGCTGAGGGTGGAAGCCCCCAGCTCCCTGTGCCAAGTGCCCTGTCTCCCACACAGGAGAGATGCCGAGTCGATTGTGTGTATCTCACCTGTCTCCACCCTGGGCCCCAGCCAGGCCCCCATCACCCTCACCATCGATCGCGCCAACATCTCTAGCCCTGGGGTCACCTACACCTACACTCAGGACCCCACCGTCACACGCCTTGATCCCACCTGGAGTATCATCAAGTGAGACCCTGGGCACAGGAATGGGTCAGGGGCTGGAGCATGACCCCTGCCCTGGACACTGAGTGATGCCTCTTCTAAGCTTCAGTTCCTTACCCTTGTCCCTAGCGGAAGCACTGCCATCACTGTGAGTGGAACCCACCTGCTGACGATCCAGGAGCCCCGGGTCCGGGCCAAGTATCGTGGCATCGAGACCACTAATGTGAGTGGTTGCTGCCCTCACCCTACCCCCGCTGCCCTCGCCTTCATGTGTTGGACTGCCCACCTCTGCTTCACAGACGTGCCAGGTGATCAACGACACGGCCATGCTGTGTAAGGCCCCTGGCATCTTCCCTGGGCGGCCACAGCCTCGGGTACAGGGCGAGCATCCGGATGAGTTCGGCTTCCTCCTGGACCATGTGCAGACGGCCCGCTCCCTCAACCGCTCCTCCTTCACCTACTACCCCGACCCCAGCTTCGAGCCCCTTGGGCCCTCAGGGGTCCTGGATGTCAAGCCTGGATCCCATGTTGTGCTGAAGGTGCCACTGGGGAGGGGTGGGGCAGGAGGAGCAAAGAGCCAGAGGGCCCTGGGCAACCGTGTCCTCCATCCCTCTGTCTCCAGGGCAAGAATCTGATCCCTGCGGCGGCTGGCAGCTTCCGCCTCAACTACACAGTGCTGATTGGGGGCCAGCCGTGTGCACTCACGGTGTCCGACACGCAGCTGCTGTGTGACTTGCCCCGCCAGACGGGCCGCCAGCCTGTTATGGTGCGTGCGTAGGGTCACTGGGAGCCTGGTGCTTGTGGGCGCTAGCTCACCCCATGCTGTCCCCGCAGGTGCTGGTGGGCGGCCTGGAGTTCTGGCTCGGCACCCTGCACATCACGGCTGAGCGGGCGCTCACCCTGCCAGCCCTGGTGGGGCTGGCGGTTGGTGGTGGGCTCCTGTTACTGGCCATCACTGCTGTGCTGGTTGCCTACAAGCGCAAGACGCAGGATGCGGACCGCACGCTCAAGCGGCTGCAGCTGCAGATGGACAACCTGGAGTCACGGGTGGCGCTGGAGTGCAAGGAAGGTGCTGAGGCGGGGGTTGGCGTGGGGGGGCAGGCCCCCACCTGTCCAGCTCACGCCCTCCCCCTGCCGCCCTCACCCAGCCTTTGCGGAGCTGCAGACGGACATCCATGAACTGACGAATCACATGGACGGCGTGCAGATCCCCTTCCTGGACTATCGCACCTATGCTGTGCGTGTGCTCTTCCCGGGCATCGAGGCCCACCCGGTGCTCAAGGAGCTAGATGTGAGTGCCTGCTCCGGCCACCCACCACTCCCAACCCCGGCCCCGGCCCCAGCCTGCTCTGCTCTGAGGCTCCCTGTCCCCCCAGACTCCGCCCAACGTGGAGAAGGCCCTGCGCCTCTTTGGGCAGCTACTGCACAGCCGCACCTTTGTACTCACCTTCATCCACACCCTGGAGGCCCAGAGCAGCTTCTCCATGCGCGACCGTGGCACTGTGGCCTCTCTTACCATGGTGGTACTGCAGAGCCGGCTGGACTATGCCACCGGACTACTCAAGCAACTGCTGGCTGACCTCATAGAGAAGAACCTGGAGAGCAAGAACCACCCGAAGCTGCTGCTGCGCAGGTGCAGAGCCCTGCCCACCCCGGGCCATGCCCCCACCATCCCGCCCCCACCCCCAGGCCTGAGTCCCTTCTCTGCCCCAGGACCGAGTCGGTGGCTGAGAAGATGCTGACCAACTGGTTCACGCTCCTTCTACACAAGTTTCTGAAGGTGCGCAGAGGGCTGGGTGGCTGAGTAGGTGACACGGGGGTGGCTGCTGCTGTGCACACAGATGGGCAGCAAGCGTGTGACCACCGCAGGAGTGCGTGGGGGAGCCCCTCTTCCTGCTGTACTGTGCCATCAAGCAGCAGATGGAAAAGGGCCCCATAGATGCCATCACGGGCGAGGCCCGATACTCCTTGAGCGAGGACAAGCTCATCCGACAGCAGATTGACTACCGGACGCTGGTGAGCGGTGGGGGCAGTGCCAGGGTGGGGGGTAGGGAGTGGGAGGCCTGGCCCCTTTCAACCTGCCGTGTCCTGCAGACGTTGCACTGTGTGTACCCAGAGAGTGAGGGTGGCAGCCAGGTCCCGGTGAAGGTGCTCAACTGTGACAGTGTTACCCAGGCCAAAGACAAGCTGCTGGATGCCGTGTACAAGGGCATCCCCTACTCACAGCGTCCCAAAGCTGAGGACATGGACCTGGGTGAGCCCTCGTCTCTGCTGCCCCCTATGTGCCCCCAGAAGTGCAGGCTCAGTGCTGAGGGCTGCCTCTGTCTGCAGAGTGGCGCCAGGGCCGAATGGCTCGCATCATTCTCCAGGATGAGGATGTCACCACCAAGATCGAGTGTGACTGGAAGAGAGTCAACTCCCTAGCCCACTACCAGGTGAGGGGTGGGGAGCTGTTCCCCTGGGACTCCACCCCTGTTCTCACTGGAGCCCTTCCCCTGCCTCAATGCAGTGGTGGCCTCCAGGCTTCCTGCGTTGCTTCTTGTCTGGCTCTGTGACTTCCAGGTGACAGATGGTTCCTTAGTAGCCCTGGTGCCCAAACAAGTGTCCGCCTACAACATGGCCAACTCCTTCACCTTCACTCGCTCCCTCAGCCGCTACGGTAAGCCCCGGGACTCTCTGGCACCCCTCGGTGGGGAGAGGGGCAAGAGGCCAGGTGACAGCCAGTGGCCCCAGCAGCCTAAGGGCCATACCTGTCTTCTGCCCAGAGAGCTTGCTCCGCACCACCAGCAGCCCTGACAGCCTCCGATCACGGGCACCCATGATCACACCAGACCAGGAGACAGGCACCAAGCTGTGGCATCTGGTGAAGAACCACGATCATGCTGACCACCGGGAGGGGGACCGAGGCAGCAAGATGGTCTCAGAGATCTACCTGACACGCCTGCTGGCCACTAAGGTGCGGGCCTGCCCCATGTCTCCGTGGCCTCTACCAGATGCCTCTGAGCCCAGCCCTGGATCTGGGTCTGGCTTGACCTTCCTGGCGAGGAGTCACTTTTTTCTGTGCTCTTCTTAGCGGCATTGGCCATACCGACATGCCCTTGTCTCCGGAGAGCCTTTTGTTCCTGCCCAGATCCCCGTAGCATGCCGGCCTCACTGTCCCCCCCAGGGCACCCTGCAGAAGTTTGTTGATGACCTCTTTGAGACTGTGTTCAGCACAGCCCACCGGGGTTCGGCACTGCCCCTGGCCATCAAGTATATGTTTGACTTCCTGGACGAGCAGGCCGACCAGCGGCAGATCAGCGACCCTGATGTGCGCCATACCTGGAAGAGCAACTGGTACCAGCTGTGCCAATGCTGCCAGCCCCCAGGGATGAGTGGGCAGGAGAGGCTGGTGGGCGGTGGGGGCTGGCCCTGTACTGACTGTGAGGCTTCAGGTGTCAGGACCGTGTGGAAGGTTCTGATGGAGGTGGCATGGTGGTGGCAGGATTGGCCCCTCTTGAGTTCAGAGGTGCCATGTAGCCTTGGGCTGCCCCTGCAGTGAGCCAAGACCAGCTGGCTACCCTAAGCCATCCTGGTGCTGGTGCAGGCCTAGAACTGGGCTGCCCCCCGTATGTGATCTGTGGCGGGGGTCAGTGGGAGAGCTCCCTGGGAGCCTCGCTGCGCATCTGTCTCTCCGAGCAGCCTGCCCCTGCGCTTCTGGGTGAATGTGATCAAGAACCCGCAGTTTGTGTTTGACATCCACAAGAACAGCATCACAGATGCCTGCCTGTCAGTGGTGGCCCAGACTTTCATGGACTCGTGCTCCACGTCGGAGCACCGGCTGGGCAAGGACTCACCCTCCAACAAGCTGCTCTACGCCAAGGACATCCCCAACTACAAGAGCTGGGTGGAGAGGTACACCCTGGGAGGGAGAGCCCCAGGGCTCGGCAGGGCAGCCAGGGCAGTGAGCTTGGCTGAGGTGGTGTTAGTGCAACTGACCTACTCTGTGTCCCAACAGGTACTACCGGGACATTGCGAAGATGGCATCCATCAGTGACCAGGACATGGATGCCTACCTGGTGGAGCAGTCCCGACTCCACGCCAGTGATTTCAATGTCCTGAGTGCGCTCAGTGAGCTCTACTTCTACGTCACCAAGTACCGCCAGGAGGTGTGTACTACCCCCCAGCCGTAGGCCCCTCCCCTTGAGCATGTGGCCCTGGGCATGTGGCCTGGAGCAATTGGGTAGAGTGGAGTAGCGAAGTACCACAAGAGGGACAGATGGGATGCAGGACACAGAGCCAGTCTTGTGTGTGTGGCCCCTCCCCTGGAAGGTCCCAGGGCCAGCACAGGTTCTCTCTGGATGTTGGGACCCAAGTTCAAGCCCAGCTTGAGCAGTGTATTGAGACCCTGTTGCAAAATGGAAAGCACCCAAGATGCAGCTCGGTGCCTGTACCCAGTGCTGCCAACCCCCCAGAAAAACCCAAAACCAAAAATAACCAAACTCTGCTCAGGGCCTGGCTGCACCAGGGTGGATGGGCTAAAGGTGGGGGCGGGGCCTGGGTGTGTAGTCTCAGCTGTCAGGTGGCAGGGGATGTGGAAATGTGGACTTGGGGCTTCTTCTTGGCTGAGAAATCAGATGTGGGGCACGAGAGAGAGGGAGGGGTCAAGGGGTAACTGCAGGGTTTGTACCCCTGCCTGTGGCTGGCAGGGTGATGCCAGGGGTGGCCATAGCCCTGCAGAGGAAAGCCTGTGGGTGCAGAGTCCTCTGGGGGTGGGGTGGTGTGGAGTGCAGGGGTCTTCAGGAGCACCAGGCGGTCCTGGC